>JAODAL010017892.1:0-76347 GCA_025379985.1 Phyllomedusa bahiana | reverse complement strand
TTCTTTAAACAGTGAAACAAGATGTTGATGGTGGACAGGGGCAGCCATGCTGACTGTCCACCTTATCGGGATCAGAGGTGGGGGGGTGGACTTGGAGAGCGGAGCACTTATTGATATATATTGTATTGATGTATGTTTTACTTTTGCCCGGGCCTGAAGAGGTAATCCTCCTGGTTTTGCGACTTAGGGCCTTTTCCAACGGCGACGATGGGGGTGGAGATAAAGACTGGCTTATAGCTTTAGTAAATATACCCCCAAGAAAAATCCTGGTCAAACATGGAACAGGATTAACTGCTTTTAGAAAGTTTGGGGGGGAGCGTGTTTCGGGTTCTTTGGAATAGGCACGAATCGCAAAATGAAAGCCGGGTTTAGATTTTGCCCTAAACTTACTTTTATTTTGTAAACTTGAAATTGGTAATGCAGAGTGCACATGCTCGAAATCTCTGAATCTTTTGTTCTCAACGGTTCATTTATAAAAGGGTTTGTTCACAATCTAAAATTTGGGCCATACTTTGGGGTTACTTAACAAAGATAGTTAAAATTTGTATGTTGGGGGAAAGGGAGAAAAATGAGAAAAGCATTGCATTTCAGAGTGTCCCTCGTAGGGCCTGTCATTTGCTGAATGTTATAATGGTCATTGTACCCTTGTGAATTTAACTTGTTTGATGCATATACTTATTGTATGTTCTGGAATGCTTAATAAAAAGATATAAAAAGAAAGGCTTAGATACCTACCTGGAACTAAAGAATATTAATGGGTATATAGCTATGAAAAAATTCTGGATTCCTGGCTGTGGGGCTCTGGGGTCAAAGATAGGGTCTCCACTGCAGCAGATTGGTTCTTGCCTTGTGGGTTCCAGGGCATTTACCAGTGGTGAGGCTGGGCTTAATGTCCTTGTCTCTCTCCATTCACACACATTATCCCAACCCTTGGTTGAACTTGATTTATCCTTGTATATTTTCAACATTACTAACTATGTAACTATTCAAATTCAGGATATAATCCTGAAAAAGCACAGTATATATGTAAACCAGCAGGGTATACTTCAGGGTTCCCCAATAATCCTGTGCAATCAATATGCCCCCAATTACTCTCACATTAAATTCCTTAGACGAGTACTAACTAGGGTTTCTCATTTGCTTCCTGCTCTGATGCTAGTTGGTGGAGACTTCAAGGTATCCTTTTTGGATTCAATGGATAGGTTGCAACTTAAAGCTATACTTTTGTCACGGACTCAGAAGGGACTCTCTAGCGAATTTCTTAAATTAATCCGTACCCATGTCTTATTTGATTTATGGAGAGTGCAGCACCCTAGGGATAAGAATTTCTCGTTTTTTTGCCGCCGCATGGCTCCCATACGCGAATTGATTACCTTTTTAGTGGCAAACTTAAACGCAATGTAAGGAATGTGAAACGGTAATTATTGAACTTCTCAAGAACCCCAATAGGAGGTAGCAGGGGCTAGGATGGGAAACCACTAAATTTAAGGTTATTGGCGAAGGAGTAAATATTTGATTGTGGAGTACGCATGTGATTATGTGATTGTGGTAGGTAGGTCCTAGTGCTGTGCAGTGCTTGTGTGACAGGAAAAAAAGCAGTGTATTGTTGTGTTGAGTTGGGGTCAGGAAAGCGAATAGAGCTGTGTCCAATGAGGGAAAACAACTGCTGGAGAAGCTGAGACATCTTCATGCAGAGTATATGCTGGGCCATGAAAAGTAAAGTGTGTGGAGCTGTGAGAACCCAGTGAGACGGCCGAGGCCAGAGGACTAAGGTTATGTTCACACGGCGTAATTGCTGGGCGTACAGTACGCCCCGCAATTATGCCAGGTGTTTGGGAGTCGTCCTGATTGTCATTACTCATACCAGTGCAGTACACCCCTATCTTCAAAATAAAAATGGTATAGTCCACATTCCTGGGCTCCCATGGACTAACAGTATGGACAAATCAGTCATGTGACTACTATGCATGTCATGTGACCCCTGGTAGATTATTGAGGATCGTCTTATCATGTCTGTCAGTGTCTGTGGAGAAGCCGCTAACATAATTCTTTTATATTTCTCATCTTTCTTTTTTTTTTTTTTTTTTTTTTTAATAGTCATCTTTATTAACAACATGATATCCCTAGAGAGACAGCAGTTATACAAGTTACTACTCACAGTGAAGAAGCTTATGAAATAACCATATTAAAGGGGTTCTCCGGGAAAAGAATAAAACTAAATATATAAACCATGGGCCACATGTATGATACGGTTTTGGTCTAAAGCTCACTTTTTTTCCTATAGGTTTCTATGGGTAAAAAAGTGAGTTTTAGACCAAAACCATTTCATACATGTGGCCCTATATGTCTTAATGAAAAAAATCCTAAATATCTTTAATTAGAAAACCCTGCTCGTTTTGTCTAGGGGATAATCATTATAGAAGAACAAAATGGCCGCTGGGCTCCTTCCTCAGCAGAAACTTGTCCTACAGGAAGTAGGACAGAATCTGTGGGTTACTTCCTGGTTAGGCTGTCTGGCATCACTGGGCATGTGCTGTGCTCAGCCAGCCTGAAAGACTTGTGGTATGAGGGACGGCTCTGCAGAGTAGAAAGGAGACTGAGGACTGTACAGATGTAAAGCAGGGTAATTGTATATATTATATTATACTGTATTAAATGGGGAAATGTCTAGAGTGTTATAAGATGTCTCTTAGGCCATGTTCACACGGCTTAAAATGGGCTGTATTTCGGTCCGTAATTACGCGCCGAAGTGCGCAAATTACGGGCTGAAAACGGCCCATTCATTACGGTAATCCACAGTTCTCATAGAGAACTATGGATTATGTCTCCTCTACCTGCTCGGCGATAATTGACATGTCCCTTTCTAGCGGCTCCCTCCCCCGCTCCCGCCCCGCCCCCGGCCACACGGTGTAATTGCGGGACGTAATTACGTCCCGCAGTTAAGCTGTGTGAACCTAGCCTTACAGTATAGAAGAGGTTGACAGACAAGAGATAGCGACAGTTGGAACTGTTAGGGCCGGTTCACACGGCTTATTCAAGCCGTAATTGCGGTACGGATTTCGCCCGCAATTCCGGCTTGAGTAAGGGGCGGGGGCGCTGCCCGCCGGTCCCATAGACTTTCATATCCACAGCGCGTATCCCGGAATCCATAGTTCTTTATGAGAACTGTGGATTACCGCAATGGCTGGGATGGATTCCAGTCATATTGGAGCGCAGTACGGCGCGCAATACGGCTGCAATCCGTCCCTGCAATAAGCCATGTGAACGGCCCTTTCGGGTGAGCAGCTAATCAGGAGAGCTGAAGGGGGCAGAGCTGGAAGTCAGGCAGATATTTATAGGAGGGAGGCTGTCAGCCCCTTAGGAGTTAGAAGTATAAGTATGTTCAGTGTATATAGTTTTAGTTGAAAGCAGCAAGTTAAGGAGACCCCTGTCTATCCAGGCGCCAATAGACAAGGCAGGCCGAGGCAGAAGAGAGTAGCCTAACTCACTGCTATATCTGAGATTGAGCAGGCACTGACACAGAGAAAGTGGAGATCCATACAGAGTGGACCCTAAAGAGAGTCAGACAACTCAGAATTACAGGTGTGCAGTTTGGGTGACTGCCAGAAGAGTCAAAGGACCCATTGAGTGGAGAAAGAGTATTCTGTGTCGCCAGTCCCAGCAACTTGCACAGCTGGACTGGCGAAACCAAGAGGGGGTTGAGAGAGTCGCCAATTTTCCAGAGAAAAAGGGTCTAAAATGTATTTAAGTGACATGTGCCTCGTTTCATAACTACGGTATGAAACGTCCACAAGAAATATACCGTGAGTAAAACCTGAAGGTCCCCGGAATACTTGTGTCATCTGCTGTTATTGATGCCATGCACCACCCCATCACTACATGCCTAGTACTTCACCTATCTTCCGCAATAAGTACCATCTAGTAACCTGCACATATTTTACACACACACACATATATATATAAATGTGGTGTGGATATAGTATATAGAATCTATAGATCAGTTGGGGGGAATTAGGCTGTTGCGGGAAATTTAGTTTTCATAGAGCGCACCTAGCAACTATAGCTCCGCCCACTGGCCCAGTGAGGAGTAAAATCCAACATGGCGATAATATCTGATATAACAGTGTCTAGAAGTCATTCACACACTACATTGAGACAGATAGTTACTGATTATCTCTAGTATTACTGCACTGTATGTTTTGGGTTGTATGTCTATTTTTTGGGGTTTCTCTTACAACCTCTTTAATTATTATTCCTATTCAGTTACCTCATAGATTTCATGTGACCCTGCTGCTGACTGCCAGAAAGTCACATGACTGACACCATGTTTAGTCCATACAGTTACTTCATGGCATCCATTACTGTGGACAGAAATTTGGGCTCTACCATTTTTTTTATTTCCAAATTGAGGCCTACTGTGGTGCTATAAAAGAGGCACAGAAGCAGAATTTTTTTACATTTTTAAAAAGGGGGAAAGGCCACAGTCTTGAGGGGAGTTTTGGTCCCGTTTGCCTGGTATGGTGGGCAAAGCCCAGTATGTATGTGTCAGATGCATTAGGCAACGACACCCTTTGAATTTTATTGTTTTAACTGAGATACCCAATTACTCCGGGCGGGCTTTACCGGCGGCCAAAGAGCTGGGGGGGGGTGTTTCCCATTTTTTCCAGGTCCAGGCCACGTTTTATCTCTATTAACCCTGGTAAGTCAGGTGAGGGGGGGGGTGTGGTGCCCAGCCTAAATCAGCAATTTGGGTAAAGAGCTCTGTTTGCAGGTCTGGAGGTGAGCGGGGATTTGCCTGGAAGCAACACCTTGCCCGGGGAAACCATGGATGGTGGGCCCGCATCGGGCCAGAGAATGTATTTTGCTATGCAAAAGTTGTTTGTTTAAGCTTTTTTAAATGGCAAGGTGAAGCAAGTGTGGGTTGAGGGGCGGTGTTAAGTGTGGCTAAAAAAGAGCACCTGTTTAAGTTGCAAGCCCCAGCTGTGGTTCCTGTGGAAAGGTTTTACGTTGGAGTTGAACCCCCTAAAATTTGGGTGGAGGGTGGGGATACCCCAACAGAGCCCTTTTTATATGCCCTGGATTATGGCTGCAACTCATTTTTAAAAAACAAGGCTTTAGAATGGAGGAGATTTGAAACCCGGGTGAGGCCAAAGCAGCAGCAGCAGGCTTGTGAGTTCTACGGCACAACGGGACAAAACGGTCCTGATGAAAACAGAGGGCATACCCGAGAAGTTCCCGAGTGGGGCCCAAAAATGGGCCCAAAGGAGATGGGGTGTTGGAGGTGCCATGCTCCAGGGCATATGGCGGCCAGTGCCCCTCTCAGCTCCGAGGAATGGGATGTTCTAAGGGGGGCGGTTTCTATGTTTGCCCACCAGCATGGGGCCCTGTTCAACTCTGTGGGGGGTTTCATCCACCCCCATGTGTTATTGACTTTTGCTGTAACTGGGCTCCTGACTTGGGGCTGGTACCCTATAGCAGCCCACTCCAAATTAGGTTAGCCCCGGGGGGAAAAAATGTGGGGGTACCTGTATCCAGGGGGATTTGGGGTTTCCCGTGGCTTGGGTCCCTATCCGTTGATGTGGGACGGTATCACCCCCCGGGGGGGAGTTGTGAAAGGGGTTTAATGCATGAGATAATTTTGGGCCGAGATTGCCCCTTTTTGGAACCTTTGGCTAAAGGCGGGGTACCATAACCACCCGGGGGCCCCCAAAGACAGCATGGGGGGTTGTTGACCCGGGATAGTCCCAAATTTTTCTATGTCGGATGGTGGGGGAAAACCCGGGGAGGATCACCCTGTGAGGGCGTTTTTTCCCTGCTAGGGGGGGTCTGGGGAAACTTTGGGACAGCCCTGCTCCAAGATGAAACCTGAAGGGGGCCCCAAATAATGTTTGGTGGTGCTCAATGGGGTGCCCCAAAAAGCCAGGGGCAGAAAAGAGAGGTATTTCCCCACTTTGTTGAATGGAAAAAACCCCCTGTACCGGGGGGATCAGGGAAGAGCTAGTGGAGAGTGTTTTGTTTCCAAAGGTGTATGGCGGTTTGGTATTTTAGCTCCAAAACGCCCCCGGTGGGGGACACCCCCGGGGGCAGACAAGACCCTGGGAGAGGTTTACAAAGGGTTTTTTATTTGGCCGGGTGTTTTTTTCCGGGAAAATTCGAGATACTGTCCCCGTCCTTTAAGTATGTCAGGTTTAACTCCCCGGGGTTTCCCCTTTGCGCCCTTGGGGGCCAATTTTCCTTTTTGTGCCCCCTTTTATGGATGCCATGGAAACCCTTTGGGCGGGCCCCGTTTAAAATTCTAAGGGGCACCTCATCCTGTTTTAGTGGGAACACCCGGTTACCTGAAACGGCCCCCTGGGGGTTCCTCCCCTAAAACAATTGCCCCGGGCGGTTTAAATCTTTGCAAAAAATGGGTTACCCCGGAGTTTCTCACAGACCGGGAAAACCCCTTATGCCAAAAAAACATGCAAGATTCGTAAAGGATTAAAGTTTCCCATATCCGCACGTGGTCCATCACCCCCAAAAAGGTTTCCTTGTAAATTTGCGCTTTTTAAAAAAGAGCTAAAGGCCCCTGCTAAAAAAAAGTAGTTGAAAAGGATGGTGGATTGGGTTGTTTGCGCCCTACTGTTGTTTTATCCAAAGGTAACCCCGTCAAAGGGTTTTTCAGGAATTATTGTGGTAGCTTGGGGGTTTGGTATTTCAAAGGAAATCACTGAAAAAAAATCCTAAACTCCAAAATCCTAAAATTTTAACTTTTATTGTATACCCATTTAAAAAAAAACGTTAGTTTTTCGTTCCCTTGTCAATATATTTTTTTTATTTATACATTTAAAAAATGTCCCTATTAATTTTTAAAAACTTATTCAAAAAGAAAGTTTTTCTCCCATAAGGAGGCCTGTCTTTTTGTAGGCTCCCCCCTATTAAAATTTTGCCCTATAACCCCCAAAACTTTTCATAAAAAAAATTTTTAATTTTTAAGATTTCATCCAATTCAAAATCCAAAACCAGTTAAAACCTTTCTGTAAGTCCCTATAAAGTATCAAAGGTCACGTCCCTTTTATGAACTTGCAATTTTTTCTTTCTTTTTTAAGGGAAATTCTATTTAATCTCCTGTAGGGAACTAGGGTACATTTTTTCCAAACATCATTCTCCAAAATAGATCAAACCTTTTCTGACGCGTTTCCCCTCCAAAATTTGGGGGTTCTTTAGGGGATCTTCCAGGGGGACGTCCAATCAAGTTTGTGGTCCTCGATACACTGACAGAAATGATTATGTTAATGTTTCTGGTGGTTGATTTGGGCAAAAGGGATTTTATGGGTTTAGCTACAAAGGATAGGCCGCCTTTGGGGAGATAAGGTTAGGGAAAAAAGTGGGTTTGTTGGGTTGAATGTTTTTATAAAAAATATGATTTGGTAGCTTGGATAGAATGTTTTTTATGGGTTATACATTAAAATTTAATTTTTGTGTTTGGAAAATTTGTTTTGGTTTTTTCAGTGACTGGCTTTTGCCAAATCCATATAGTTTTACAAAATTTGTTTTTCGGGGGAAAATTTTTTTGTGATTTGAAAAGAGACCGGGAAAGGGGGTTACTCCTTTTTAAAGTTTTGATAGAAATGTTTCCAAAATCAAGAAGAATAGCCCAAAGTGATGCCCCTCGTAAAGGACCATCTTCTTTTAAAATCGGAGGCCAATCCCGGGTGTAAACAGGTGGCCCGGTTAGCAGTTTGCCCAGGGACGGGGTTCAGTCTTGTACCCCCAGTGGGAGTAAATTTCTCGCTAAATGGCAGGGGCCTTGAGGTAATAGAGGGTGGAAGGTTAAAAATACCCGTTCACCGCCCGGGGGGAGGGGGAAAACCCTTTTGATTTTCATATAAATCTGTTTTAAAACCTGGAAGGATAGGGACCTTCAGGGTTTCCGCTGGATTTCAATCGACTCCACATTGAGGATGTGAAAATTTTCAGACACCCATCCCCTTTCCCCAAAAAAGCAGTGTTTAGGAACTTTAAACAAAAATAGGGGATTGTTTCGACACCCCTGGTTTTCACGGTAAATTGAAATGAGATAATTAAGGGTAAACCCCAGGTGGGGTGAACCTGGAAACCCCTAAGGGTTCTGAGGCCCCCCCGTGGGGTCTTGCAAAAAGGGAATCCAGGAAGATGAGCTGGGTTTTTTTTGAAGAGTCTAAAAGTGGGTGGTTTCCAGTCCTATTGTGTTAAAATCCCAAAAAACCCTTGGGGAGTGGCGTTTTTTCAATGATTCACAAACTGAACGAAAGTGTCTAAAGTTTATGCTTACCCCATGGGGTAGAAAGAGTTTTTTTGAGAGGTTAGGTCCCGTGCTATATCACTACCCTGATTCACAAAAAGGGTACTGGCAGATCCCGCTGTCAAGGAGGGTAGGGGAAGACAGTTTACCCACACCTAGCGATGTTTCCAATTTTTTGGATGGTTCGGTTTGGGGGGCCCCGCCACTTTCCAGAGGGCGATGGTTTGGGTCTTGTCCCACAGAAAATATGTGCTGCTTATTAGACGATACGTGATCTTTACTACGATTGGGCGATCACCTAGGTAAAGTCCAAAATTTTTCCCGGCTCGTTTAAGGGAAAGGGTGGGTTCACTATCAACCCAAGTAAATGTGCCAGGGGGAAAGGAGGGAAGCCGATATTGGGTTAATTGTAGGGAGGGGAAATAAAACCCATTTAACAAAATAGAGGGGAAATTCAAAATGGCCCCCCCCTTTAAACAAAAAACAGGTGGGATTCTGGGAATTGTGGGGTATTACAGGAGGTTTTTCCCCAAAATTTGCAGATAGCTTTCCCCTGACAAACCTGGCAAAAGGGGAAAATCGGCCGGTTAAAAAAGGGCCCAGGGCTTTAAGAGGCTTTCCAGAAGTTAAGACTGCCCCCTGTAAGCAGGGCCCCGTGTTAGTTGCCCCAGATTCTCCAGGAGTTTGTCGTCCCGAGGAGCATTTAAAATGGGGGTTGGGGCGGTGATGTCCAAATCAGGAATGGAGAGGAAACATCCGTCTGTTTTTGAGTGGAAAACTATCCCAGCTGGGAATACTCTATTATTGAAAAAAAATGCCTGGCCATAGGTGGGCCCCCGGTTCCCTTTGTATTACCTGCTAGGGCGAAATTTGGTGGTTTCAGATCATGCCCTTTAGTGGCTAAGAGGAAAAGAAGGGAAAAAAATACTGGGTCACCCCCTGGTTCTTGGCTTAAGGATTTTAACTTCTCTGTGGCATAGGCCAGGAAACTGCTAGGAAATGCAGATGCCTGCTGGGTGACTGCAGATGGCTTTGAAGGGGCCCGAACCCCCGGGTTTGGGCAGAGGAGGGGGGGTTTTGTAAAGAGGGCGCAAGGCACAGTCATTTAGGGAATTTTTTGTCACCCGTTTTAGATGGTATCGGGGTGAGGTAAAGCCCAGTTAGTATGTGTCAGATGCATTAGGAAACTGACATCCTTGATATTTTTATTAACTGCAGATTGCAGTTGTCCGGGCCGGGCTTTCCCGGGCGGCCAAAGAGCTGGGTGGGAGGTCGCTCCCCCTTTTTCCAGGTCAGGCAACGTTTATCATCTATGTTAAATGGGAAATCAGGGGTGAGCTGGGGGGGTGTGGTGCCAATTTACTACAGCAATTTGGAGTAAAGACTCTGTTTTGCAGGTTGGAGGGGAGCAGGGTTTCTGCCTGGAAGCAAAAACCCTTTCCGGGGCGACTACGGACTGGGTGAGCCCATGGGCCGAGAACTGTACTTTGATTTTCTGCAGAAGTTAGTTTGCTTAGATTTTAAATGGACAGGTGAAAACAAGCCCCGTGGTGTTTTGGTGTGCGGTGTATAACGTGGGGGCTAATAAAGAGACCTGTTTAAGTTGAAAGACCCTGCTGCTGGTTCCTGTGGAAAGGTTACCGTTGGAGTTGAACCCCCTACAATGTATATTAGAAAATTGGATAATTTCCCGACAGACATAATAAATACCCCTTTAAGCAGTGCAGAAAGTATGCAATACTAAGCCCTGAAGTGGGGCAGCTGCTGAGGGTAATAGAGTGTACTAGTATCAGGACCTAATGCCAAGACAGTGAGAGCTCCGATTGTAGGGAATAAAGACTGAGACAGTAAGGCTATGTTCACACGGCTTACTTGTGGGGCGTAATTACGCCTCGCAATTACGCCATGTGGACGGGGGCGGGGTGGGAGCGGGGGGCCGACTCCTCGCCGGCCAATAGACTATCATTCCTAGCGGCGCGGATACACCGCTAGAAAATGACATGTCCCTTATCTCCCCCGCGGCGGATTCGTCCGACAAGGGATGAGGAGACGTAATCCATATTTCTCTATGAGAACTGGGGATTAAAACCGTAATAATTTGGACATATTCCAGCCGTAATTCGCACAGTACGGCGTGAAATTACGGACTGAAACACGTCCCATTTTAAACCGTGTGAACATAGCCTTAGTGTTACCACAACTATATTTAAACCCTTAATGACCACCCACCAACATTTATCATGTGTTTTAGACCGTTTCTAGACACTTCTGCATCTCGTCCGTCAAAGGGTGTGTGGCCTCTGTAAAATGGGTGTGGATTCATGTGAAAGGGGGTGTGGCTTAACATGCGCCAAAGTGCACCAACATTTTGATGTAGTTTGTAGCATAAAAGTAAGCCAACTTAATAGTGGTTTGACAGTTTTAACTTGCACCAGATTTATGAACACTATGATAAATGTGTCTCATTGTAAGACTGTCTAGTCTCAAGTTTACTCTGTCTTACAGATCGACACTATTGATAAATGTCACAATGGGCCACATGTATGAAAACTGTCTAGGTCTAAAACTCACTTTGTTACCCATAGCAACCAATCAGAATTCCCCTCTCATTTTTCCAGAGCACTACATGAAATGAGAGGGGTGCTCTGATTGGTTGCTATGGGAAACAAGGTGAGTTTTAGACCTAGACAGTTTTCATACAAGTGGCCCAAAGTGCCTTGTCAGAGTAAAGTTTGATTATGTGCCAAGTGGTGTAAATAGCATATTGGCCCCCATTATGAAAACTGTCTAGCAGTAAGACTGTCAACCAATCAACCAATCAGCTTTTATTTTTCTAGAGCAGAAAAGGAATTAAAGCTGAGCTCTGATTGGTTGCTATAGACAGTTTTCGTAATGGGGTCCAATATCTTTAAAGGGGTGTTCCGGGACTAATCAATGCTCATCTGTCCATTGGGGTATGAGTAAAAATAGAAGAGAAGGCTCATACTTCCCTCCCGGACGCTCCCGTCCACTCCCGGCTGCCGATGCTTTCAACCAGGAAATAAACAGTGTCCCAGCCAATTTCAGGCCAGAGAGGTCACCTGCATGTGACATTGTGGCCTGTGATTAGCTGGAGCTGTCAAGTGAATAGGTGCGTCCAGGAGGTAAGTATGAGGTTTATCTTTTATATGTACTCATACCCCGACGGACAAACAAACATTGATCAGTCTCGGAACGCCTCTTTAAATTACAGGTATTGTGATCACAACACTAACAGCTATGTTTTTTATACTTTATGAATAGATTTTTGACTATAGTTTACTATTTTTATTTAATAATTTATAGACAAACATCTGAGTGCACCTGCCATCTCATTAAAGCTGGATTATACACTATTACATTGATGATTAACCCTAAATTATGTATACTTTATATTAAAATCAGATTGGAAACCCATCAAAAATGCTTTTCCTGGTTTCTCTTTCTAAAATCTGTTTTTAATACAAAGTATACAATAATCACAGTTACTATTCACACAACTGTGTGAATAGACACAGTTAAACTGCAACAAAGGTCTGTCTTGTGTGGTCATAATACAAACATACTGGGCCACATGTATGAAACGGTTTTGGTCAAAAACTCATTTTTTTCCCATAGGTTTCTTTTCCGTTTCATACATGTGGCCCACTATGTGTATGGTCCCTATTGCTTAGCAACATTCTTACTCATTAGGTTTTTCAAGTTTTAGAGTGATCTAGGTACAGTATAATTAAATAAAAATATGGGAATTAATATGGATCCTTAACCCCTTAAGGACCTTGCGTTGTTTTTTGTTCTTTTTGGTTGACATGTTTATTTTTTCCTCCTTGCCTTCCAAGAAACAAGATGCACTTTCTATTGGTGTCATTCACCATACCATAAAATGTACTGGGAAACCACAAAAAAATTCCAAGTGAAGCAAAATGGTTTTTTTTTAAGGGCGTTCACTCTCTGGTATAAAAGATGTGTTTTCTGTATTCTGTAGGTTGGTATGATTACAAACATGTAGGGTTTTCGCTATGTTATAGTACCGTAAAAAAAAATCTAAACATTTTCTATTTTATTTATGTGGTGTTGCCATTTTATGCGACCCATAACTTTTTGTACTAATGTAATGGCAAAAGGGGGGTGATTTGAACTTTTTTTTTTACAGTTTTAAATATTATTTTGTCTTTTTTTTTGTATTTCATTAAAGCCCCCCTAGGTCCCTTCCCAAATGGGTGCGCAATCATTTATTAGCCAATGTATTGTATTAGCGGAAGAAATTGAAAAAAAAAAAGGCGGCGATGGAAGCCTTCACAAGGCTTCCAGCTGCCAAGTTAAGCGATCTGGGCACCGCAATCTCACCGCGAGAGGCCCCCGATAAGAGTCGGAATGGTCGAAACCACCCCCACGCGGAACCGGAAATTTTTACTCAATTAGGGGTGTGACCCACTACAAAGCCCCTTACCGGCACGAAGAAATTTATTCCGGTCTTAAGGGGTTTAAAATGATCTGTATTATGGCCATCTTAGACAAGTTTACGTTCTGATCCAATCAAATGCAATCATGGAATAAATAACTATTACATCCGGTAACTCAGAAATTACCTTTTCCCGTATATCTGCCCTACCAATACTATGTTTTTTCACCAATTGCCGTTGCACCAGGACCCTTCATCGCAAGCCCCTCACGGGAATGGATACAATCAACCGTAATTTTTAATCAGCTTCTCAAACTCACTCTTACTTACATTTGTCATTAGGTTAAATTATTTAAAGGGGTTTTCTCACTACGAAAATTACCTTTCAACATAAGGGGACAGTTAAATGAAGTCTTTTTCTAAATACATTTTGGTCAATAAGTTTTACTTTAGTCATGAGAAAAGGAAATTTATTATGTGCTCTGAAGTACACACAGGTTTCAATGGTTATCTGCATACCAGACGGATATCTGTTATCTGATTAGCTGAGAGCAGGGACGTATGTTATCTGATTAGCATAAAGCACAGAGTGATGTCACCCCACTGACAGACTGAGAACAAAGCAACCTAATAATATCTAACAAGATTAACTTCATTAAACAAAAGGTACATGTGCTGTGAGGACTGAAAAGCATGGCTTTATCTACAATCTTGTTAGAGAAAACAATCTTCTGCACTGTCAGAGTAATGGCTTGATAGAAGCTGAATAAGCTAATCACTGCAGTAGAATAACCCACAGCCTGAGTAGACAAAGTAAGTGCAAAACTGCTAAAACTCAGTGAAAAAGCGAGGTGAGAAAACCCCTTTAAGTGTGCCCAAAACCAATTCACACATCTACACAATACTTATTGCTGCCACTACTCATCATTACAGGCCATCAAAATACCTCAGTCTTTTTTAAATCCACTAGTACACACTGACACACACTAGCATTGAACAGGTTAATTTCTAACACAACGGTAGACAGGGCAAGGACGATGGGTAGGCGAAGGTAGAAAAAACACAAAAACTACTAATAGATACTAGGTAGGAGACACCTAAATATTGAAATACCCAGCATCCGAGAAATTATTGCAAAAACTACTAGAGAAAATATTGATGCCTTAGGGTCCAAATATTCTGAAAAATAACTTTTATTATTATGATTAAAACGCTAACAGACCCATAAAGGGTCAGCAAAAACCTTACTTAAACATTCTGTTCTAAATGCATACATATATACCTATCGTATGAGGAGCACCCGCCCTGAAAGGGGCGACCCATACACCAGAACACCCTATACTACAAACAAAAGACTATACTGACAAACAACATACCAAAGTGTAAAGATTGTGATAAACAAAAACTCCCTAAATATCAGATAGCCTAGAGACAAACGCTATAATACAATATCAGATAGCCTAGAGACAAACGCTATAATACAGAATGACAAACATCCACAGAATTACAAACATCCGATGTGTTTTCCCCACCAAATGTGTGGGCTCATCAGGGCTAAAGAGCTTAAAAAATGCCAATCGCTACTCCAAAAGTACAGTAAAATAATGATGATATAAACTAGCTTACATCCCTTGAAGATATGTGGTAAATAGGTCCATAGGATCCTAAGGATCCTATGTGTAGCTCCAGAAGGGGAAAACCGGTTGTCAGCCTTCTTGTCTTCCCAATGGCTCTATACATGGCAGTCAGTGAGCGTCATGTATACAGATCAGCAGAAAGCCTTTAGACTTTCTATCTCCAACGATCACGTGATCACTGGGGCTAGATATCTGCAGAAGCTGCTGCAGGACCCAGATCAGTCCTGAACCCAGGGCTCGGGCCTGTATTTCCCTTGTAACTGGAGCCTATCATCCTCAGTCACAGAATAAACATACAATTAAAAAAGTTATGTAAAAGTGCTCCAATAGAGGTCTTTTTCTGACCTCTGGGGATGGGGGGACACAATTTTTAAAATTTACTCTACAACACCAAAAAGGGCCAATGCAATACAAGGCTATGTAAATTAAGAAAATAGCAGGTGTTGCTAAAATCTGCAGATGATGCACATTTTCAAGCATCAAGTCCCAGTCCATATCATGTGGGTGGGGCATGGAAACCAGATTGAAAGAAAACATTTTAACCACAAGAAACCTCAGAAAGCAGTGGTGTGGGATGATTGCACAATGCCTCACTGTTCATTGACGTGCCAGTTATTGCCACTTGTTACAAACTGAGAGGAACAGATTCCTTGACTTGAGAGACCTTGACTTATCACTGTGGCAGATCACAACATGCCTAGGCTGAGATGTTAGCACTAGTTAATGTTGTGTATCCCAGTGAGTAGGAAGAATAATGATGAGCTTGAATGACAGCACAGACAGATTGTCTGACTGTGATGGCGCATAGTCATCCATTCCGGACTGCAAGTGAATTCGGACATTGCATCTGAAGCTTAGAATGGAAAACAGCATTGAGACAAATTATAATACGGCATTTGCATGACATTAGGCTACAAGCTAAACATTCAATTACAGGAGTTCCATTGACCTTCTCTTTAGTGATGAATGCCAACGAGATGGAGGGGTGCAAAGCAGTTGCTGTGGCAGCTAGTAGCCTAATGAAAGCTTCCATGGCTGCCATGTTACTGCTAATTTTACTTCCTGCTTGCGGCAGGAAGTACCAGGAGCACCATTTTGGTACCCTTGCATTGTATATATGTATAATAATATATATAATGCAACACAGTGTACAAGCAATCACGTCCCTTAATGGTCAAGTACCATAGGGAGACTACATGTACAAGTGAAATTTTTGTAAAAATTTTAAAAAAATTAGATAAAAAATATAAAAAGTTCAAACTCCCCTCATTTTACAAATAAAAAGAAGTAAAACAAATTGCACATAATTAGTATTGCAGCATCAGCAAAAGTCCAATCTGAACACTGAAGAACAGGGGCGTCACACTCAGGCCCGCGGTCCAAATCTGGCCTGCAGTGTAATTATATTTGGCCCACAAGTAACAGCTAGGCATTGTATAGAGAAAAAGAAGAAAAATAAGCCATGATATCTCATTACAATGCTTTCACTCAGCCCCTACCCCTTGCATAGAACAGAGAAGGGACCACATGGCAGGAGAAACAACTCAGATAGCGTGACGACTGTTAAGGCACAGCAGGAAAACTGACAAGATGAGAGGAGCTCTTTCTCAGCCCCAGCATTTCTGCCGGCAGCAGGGTACTTCAATCAAAGAAGCCGCAGCAGTCGGCCCACGACTTTGTCGAAGTTTTTAATTTTGGCACACAGTGTATCTGAGTTGGACATGCCTGCTGTGGAAGAAAAATAATTCCATTTGGTCATTTCATGTCCCCAAAAAATTTGTTTAAAAAGTGATCAAAAAATTGCATGTATCCCAAAATGGTGCCAAAAAAATCCTAAACCAGTCTGCAAAAAAGAGCCCTCACTCAGTTCCAAAGTTATTGGTTGCAGAAAATGGCGCTGCAGCACAAAGTTAAAAAGTACAGAATGATAACTCTACACATTTGGTATAAGCGGAATTGTACCAAACTGAAGAATACAAATAACACATACTTTATACTGAAGAGTGAATGCCATAAAGATAAGACCCCTTCAGAAATGGCGAATTTACATTTTTTGTGGGGTTTTTGTGCTTTCCACTCCACTTAGAATTTCTTTTCAGTTTTCAAGTACATATGATATGGTCAATTATAGTACACATTAGAACCATAAACTGACAAAACCCTTTAAAGGGGTTGTCTCGCTACAAGGATTGCTTTTTATGTTAAAGATCTTGCAAAAACAAGTCACTTTGCAATATATGTCCATTAACAGTTTCCTACCTATTATGAGATAACCCCTCTTGTATGGGCTGCATCAGCTCCTCAGGTCGCTATAGCTAAGGACCTGTTTAATCTCTCCTGATAGGCTGCCAGCACTGGTTGCCATAGCTACAGACCTGGCTTCTACTGCAGTCTAGTAGAAGCCAGTAAACACGTCCATGAATTCAAAATGAAACCAAGAAAACAGGACTGAGGTAAGATTAATCAATGTAGTAAGACAACCCCTTTAAGGGTCCATCTACACGGCAAGCATTTCCAGTCAGAAATCCACATGACTTTTAAAAAATGTCAAAAACTTACTGTAAAACCATCCGTATAGTTCTCAATTGAAAATCCCAATTGTATGCCACATGACTCGGATTTTCTGAGGTCGACTTACAAAACCCCCATTTTAAAAAAAAAAACTTAGAACATGTTCAATCTTCCGTTGTATTTCACTTGGAAAGTGGCAGAAAATTTACTATTAAAGTCAATGGGATGGCATGAAAAACGATCAGAAAGCTTTGTGGCGCTTTTTTTGCATACATCCGCATCCAAATACTCAATAGTGTTATATGATGCAAAAGACAATTGAAAAACCAAATCCAAAAACCGTGCCAAAACCAACACCAAAAAATTAAACCCGAGTTAAAAATCATCAGCTTCTTGTGTAAAATACTGTTCAAATATTCGGCGGACAATGCGGTTTTAGGATTCAGAATCCGACGAGTATTTTGTACTTTGTCTTGTGGACGTACGCTGTTAGTTTGCTTTCACCTTATCTGATGAGAATTTTATTAATTTGTCCAGTTTGGAGTGTGATATTATTTTGCAGACTTCTTTTGTGCTACCTGACCACTACATGGCCGCTAAATTTTGAATGGTGGTAATTTTGGTGTTTCATTTATGATTTTAGTCAGGAATAGTATAGAGGTGTTACTGAATGATGTTGTTATTTGGTATGTGCTTTCCTAAATTTTGCAAATTAAAAGACTGAAAAGTGTGGCATGCTTATGTATTCAGCCTTTGTAGGACCACCTTTAGCTGCAATGATATCTGCAAGTCTGTTGAGGGTTGTCTTTACCAGCTTGGCACATCCAAAGGCTGGAATTTTTGCCCATTCCTCTTTGCAAAATAGCTCTGGCTCAGTCAAACTGGTTGCCAAATGTTTGTGATCAGCAGTTTTCAAGTCATGCCACAGAATCTCAATTGGATTTAGGTCTGGACTTTGACTGGGCCATTTTAATACATGAATATGCTTTGATTTAAGTCACTTCATTGTACCTTTGGTTGTATGTTTACGGTCGTCGTAATGCTGGAAGGTGAACCCACACTTCAGTCGTAAGTCTTTTGCAGCCTCTAACAGGTTTTCCTCCAGGATTGGGTTATATTTAGCTCCATGTATTTTCCCATCATTTCTCAACAACTTCCAAGTCCCTGCTGAAGCAAAGCATCAAAGCTGTCACCACCATGCTTCACGGTAAGGATAGTGTGTTCAGGGTTATGTGCAGTGTTGGCTTTACTTCACACATAGCATTTGACCAAAAAGTTCACTTTTGATCTCATCTGACCAAAGTACCTTCATTTACATGCTTGTTATGTCCCCTACCTAGATTTTTGCAAACTGCAAATGGGACTTCTTATTGCTTACTTTCAAAAAAGGTTTTCTTCTTGCCACTCTTTCATGAAGGTCAGATTTGTGGAGTACATGAGTAATATTTGTCCTGTGCATAGATTCACATACCTGAGCTGTGGATATCCATAGCTCCTCCACAGTGACCATGGGCCTCTTGTCTGCTTCTCTAATCAGTGGTCTCTTTGTCAGTGCTGCCAGACGGTTATGTCTTGGTAGGTTAGCAGTTGCACCATTAATGGATGATGGATTGAATAGAGCTTGGGCTATTTTAAAACCTAACCCTGCAATATACTTTGCCACAACTTTATTTCTTGGTTTATTCCTAAACTGGTGTGTTCTTTTGTTTTCATTATGCTGTTTGTTCACTAATATTCTCTAACAAAACCCCTGAGGCCTTCACAAAACAGCTCTAGTTATACTGTGAATAAATTACATATAGATGTTCCCTGTTTACTAGCTAGGTGACTTCTAAAATCAGTTGCTAACACTGGATTTTATTTAGGGGTATTAGAGTACAGGGAGCTGAATACATATACATGCCACACTTTTCAGTTTTAAATTTGAAAACATTTGGAAAAGCATGTATCATTTTCTTTACACTTCACAAATGCAGTGGCATAAGTCCTGTTTGGTATACAGCATTTGTTTGGAATAAGACTCGAGGTGGCCTGGACCTGTATGGCAGCGGATGCATAACAGAGGAGCTCAGCACAACTTTTAGTCAGTTATCCCAAGCAGGATCGAATGATTTAGCAGCCTGTTGCTTTCAAAGGTGATCGCTGCTTTGGCTGCACACAGACACTCCATGCGGCTTCGATTATCAAGCACTATCGGTCCTCTCATAAGTGCCGTACCTCTGTAGCTGCTCTCTCCCCCACATCTTAACATCCAATCCTCTCATGTCCTACTCCTGTTTACTAGGGGAATAGCTTGCTTGTTCTGAGTATGCGATGTGTATGAGTTGGTTCGGGGCTTTGGTATACTTCTCTCGCTTACCTTCCGGCAGACCCACCATCGTCAACCATCTACAGAGTTGTGTTGATCTAGCTCTGCTAAAACACAGTCACCTTGTGGCCGGCTACAGCTCATACTCCCCGCTATTACAGCTTCATCCAGGTTGGCTTTGGAGAACGTGAGTAGTATTGTGTATGATACACAATAATAATATTGTTATTATTATAAGAATGGATTTATTATTTTCCCTCTATTTGCTATGGGAAATGTTTGTTCGGTATAAGTTCAAAGATCTGGAACGAATTAATGACTTTTACCAAGGTACTTTACTTGCTACTTTGTGTTGCTCTATCAAATAAAATGTCAATGAAATATATTTAAGTTTATGGCTGTAATGGTTAAAAATGGGGAACAGTTCAATGGGTATGAATACTTTTGCAACTCAGTGTATGTAAACAGACTTGCCTTTGGTATCACATAATATTCCCTGTATTACCCAGTAGAGCGTATGAATATTAAAGAATATAGTCTACACCACTGGGTATTCACTATGCATCAATGCCTGTTTGCAAATTTTTTAAATAACTGATAATTATTTTTACCTCATCACAACTGATGATAAACAGTAGTTTTAGGGTGCAGACACACTGCAGGTTAAAATACCGGCCGGATTCTGATTGAAAGAATCCGGCTGGTATTTTGACATCTTGTACGTGGTTTTGGGGGACGGTTCTGTCCGTGGTTTGCGGATTCGCCCATTCCCCTCAACCACTGACATGTACATCTTCTGTCCGAAAATCGGGCGGAAAAATGAAAAACAGTCCGGTGGAAAATCCGTGCAGTGTGGACTGCTGCACGGATTTTCTATCTAAACCAATGTAAAAGGTTACAGTCGCTTTACAGATGTTTTTCACATCTGAAAACTGTCTGTAAAGCCGACTGAAAACCCTGCTGTGGGGACAAGCCTTTATTCTTGATACTCCTTAGTTTACACTGACTGTAGAATCTGCTGGGTTTTGGGGTGCTTTAACCCCTTAAGCCCCAGGCCTGAAAATGACAAGAACATTTTTTTAGTTTTTGCCTCCTTACGTTTCAACAGTTGTAACTTTTTATTTTTTCAATGACGCAGTTGTATGAGGCCTCGTTTTATTTGGGACAAGTTGTACTTTTTGGGGGAATAGTTTAAGTTCACTTAGAAATTATTGCAGAATTTTTTTTTCATTTTCTTTTGTTTTTTTACATTTTTTTTTACACCATTCACATTCCACACTTTACATGTTAGATTAATTCTACATGTTATTACGGTCGTGTGGATACCTAATATGTGTAGGATTTCTTTTGTGTGTAATGTATGCACAATTGTTTTGTATTAAATATTTATTTTTATTTTATTACTTATTTTTTTATTCTCTTTTTTACATTTTTTATATTTTTACTTTTTTTTTTTTATCCCATGAAGGGAGAAATGTTTTACTTTTTTTTTTTAAACACTTAGTAATGTATTACCATATTCATATACGCTAATACATTCTAATCTGTGTCACAGGCAGTGATCTGGAAACAGCACACAGTGTGTCCTGGTCACGGGCTTCATACACAGACAGCTCGGGGGCCCACTCTAGTCTGCAGGGCTGACTGTGCAGACTTTCCCCCGGGCTCTGTCGGGTCACCGGGTTTTCCGCTCACCCGACAGAGTAGGGAAACCCTTTGATTGCACTGCGGTAATGCACCACCGCAATCAAAGGGTTAAAGCACCGGGATGCAGAGGTTTCTTTCGCTCCCCGGTGCCCGCAGGAGATGCTCTGGGATCAGAGCTGTGTACGCGGGTGCCGCAAACCCCTAAGTTTGCAGCGACGCCAAAAGACGTCGCTGTAGATGAACGACCCGCACCAGCTGACGTCAAAAGACAGTGCGTGGTCCTTAAGGGGTTAATAATTGATCAAGTACAACTAGATCTTTAAAAGATTTATTACAAAGGATAATATAAATATATATATAAATGTGAAGCCTAACTAACGGGGCAAGGGGGAAAGGAGAGGGTATTAGGAAGGATGGTGGAAAGAGAGCTAACTAACCTTGTGCACCATCTTATATACTCACACACACACACACACACACATGGCCCATCCATTGCCCATCCCTGGAACACCTCCAAGAGCTCCCTTAACTAATTATCACAGTTTTATACCGTCTACAGCAATCATTGTAGAGGTCACTTCTTCCAGTAGATTACCTTCTTGATCCAGAGGTCAACAGCCTTGCTGGACAGGTCATTGTTTCAGTGGCTCCTCCCAGGCCTGGTTGAATCATCAATCACATGTCCCTGAAGGGTGGGGGTGATCAATCCAGGTGTCTAACTTCCTGCTAGGAGGTGATGGTACTATCCCTTAGGAAAGTTGTTTCCTGTGATTCTCAAACAGATGGCTGTCAGGGCTGGGCGGCGCTCGGCTTGCAGGGAGCAATGTTCTGCAGCAGCTGATCAGCGACCCCACCCTGATACACATTCTGCTGGCAGCTCTGTGAGTGACAGAGGTCCAGCCACCCCGGACAGGACGCTCCAATCAGCTACAGGGGCGGTATCCAGGATCACATTTAAACTCCCTGCTAGCTGAGTGCTGCGCCTGAGATATTCTCCGGGCTGCCTGGTTACTTGTTCTGTATTTTGTATTTGCTTCTCGGCTTGTTCTCCTGACCCCGGCTTGTCTTCTGATTTTGTACCTCGCTCCCGTTCGTGTTTGACCTTGGCTTGTTTACTTTTATCCCTCTGGTTTTGATTTGTGGCTTGGCGTTCCTGATTTGATATTAACCCGGACTATTCTTCCTCCTGACGGCCCCCCGCACTCTAGCAGCGCAGGGACTGTCGCCCAGTTAACATCTGCCGCCTAGGGCAGCACGTCAAGTAGGCAGGGACAATGGGCTGGGTTCCAGTCAGGGCTCACTGTACCTCCCTTGACGTGACATTATCGCAGGCCGAAACTGTTACTGCTCTACCCTCACTATGAATCCCATGACAGCTCTGGAAGAGCAGATGCAGGGCTTACCCAGGAAGTCCAGGATCTGGCGTTACGGGTACAACAGCAAGAGACTTCCCTGAGTCCTAGTGTCCCTGCACTACCTTCCCCTCCTGTGGAACCCACAATTCAGTTGCCTGACAGGTTTTCAGGCAATAGGAAGACATTTTTTACTTTTAGGGACGGATGTCACCTGTATTTTAGGCTCTGCCCATGTACCTCGGGCAATGAGGAGCAGAGAGTGGGAATTATTATGTCATTACTTCAGGATCCCCCCCAGGAGTGGGCATTTTCGTTACCACCTGATTCGCCAGAACTGTCTTCCGTGGACAGGTTCTTGGTCTTCTTGGGCATACTTTTTGATGACCCTGATAGGGAAGCTGTGGCCGAGGCTCAGCTGACCACCTTGAGACAGGATAAAAGGACTGTGGAGGAGTATTGCTCTGAATTCTGCCGCTGGTGTGTTCCGTCTGGGTGGAACGACCCAGCTCTTAGATGCCGGTTTAGATTAGGGTTAGCCGACCATGTGAAGGACATGTTGGTGGCTTACCCTACCCCTGGTACTTTAGATGAGGCTGTGGCTCTAGCTGTCTGTCTGGACAGACGTTTTAGGGAGAGATGTCGTGATAAGGCTCCCGTCCCGGTGGTCCGCCCCTCTACACCCGCTGTTTCCGATATAATCTGCGAGGAGCCCATGCAAGTGGGGGCTTTTTCAACAATTGCTGCCAGCGACCGTAGGATGTCTCGGGGTATCCAGGGACTATGCTTCTACTGTGGCAAGGATGAACACGGCATCAGGGAGTGCTCCAAAAGGTAGACCAGGCCGGAAAGACTTCAGCGTCTAGGTGATTTGCAGGAGGGTCACCTAGGTGAACAGGTATTTCCCATTGTATCCAAAAAATTGCTGCTCCCAGTTAAGGTCTCATACTTGTATTTTTCCGGTTCTGGAAACGCTTTTGTGGATTCTGGGTCAGCATCGAATTCTATAGACGCGTCCTTCGCCAAACGTCTGGGCTTACCTTGGAGACCTCTATGTGATTCCCTGTGGGTAGTGGCTATTGACTCTACTCCTCTGGCTAGGGGCACAATCCAACATTGTACTCATGAGCTCGAGATGTTGGTGGGATCGATACATACTAAAAAGGTGTACTCTGTTTATCATGGAGGGGCTGCCCGCTGATGTGGTGTTGGGGCTGCCCTGGCTTCAGAGTCATAACCCAGTGTTTGACTGGAATTCAGGGGAATTAATCAAGTGGGAGCATCAGTGTTGTGACAGATGTCTTCCTACCAATACTGGCAATACTGAATGGACAAATTTCCTGTATTTATTCGGGACTTTGCTGAGGTATTTTCTCCGAAACAGTCATAGATTCTACCCCCTCATTGATCTTACGACTGTGCCATTGACCTATTGCCCGGAGTGAAATTTCCAAAAGGGAGGATCTATAATCTCTCAGGTTCCCGAGAGACTAAACCATGAAGCAGTATATTGCAAAAAGCCTTCAGAAAGGGCATATCCGACCTTCTGTGTCTCCTATTGACGCAGGGTTTTTCTTTGTAGGAAAAAAGGATGGAGGCCTCCGTCCAGGCATTGACTACCACGAACTATATAAGATAACGGTAAAAAACCAATACTCCTTACCCTTGATTCCTGATCTGTTTCAATCAGATCCAGGGGGCGAAGTGGTTTTCCAAACTGGACCTGAGAGGAGCCTAAACCTATCCGTATCCGAGAAGGGGATGAGTGGAAAAACCGCGTTTAACACCCTGGGGTCATTTTGAGATCGGTAAATGCCGTTTGGGTTGTGTAATGCCCCCCGCGGTGTTCCAGAACCTGGTTAATGATGTTTTCCAGAACTTATTGGTTGTTGTATGGTTGTTTCTCTGGATGCATTCTAATCTACTCAAAGATTGGTCATACACACGTTAAACACGTACGACAGGTATTGCAAATCTTGAAGGAAATAGATTGTTTGTCAGCTTGAGAAATGTGTTTTTGGAGTACAGAGGTTCCTTTCCTTGGGTACATCCTTGACTCCAAACCCAAATTCGAAATGGACCCCTGTAAAATTGAGGCTATTCTCGACTGGGTCCGCCCTTCGTCCTTGAAGGCCCCTACAGCGATTCTTAGGGTTTGCTAATTATTATCGTAAATTTATTCGGAATTTTTTCTGTTTTTAGTTCGGCCGTTGACTGACATGACTAAGAAGGGGGTGAAGTTCAACAATTGGCAACCTGAGCCCTTAATCAGTGTTTTGTATCAGCTCCTGTGTTGATCAGCTACAGGGGCGGTATCCGGGGATCCCATTTAAACTCCCTGCAAGCTGAGTGCTGCGCCTGCGATATTCTCCAGGCTGCCTGGTTACTTGTTCTGCATATTGTATTTGCTTCTCGGTGTACCTGACCTCGGCTTGTTCTCCTGACCCCGGCTTGTCTTCTGATTTTGTACCTCGCACCTGTTCGTGTTTGACCTCGGCTTGTTTACATTTATCCCTCTGGTTCTGATTTGTGGCTTGGCGTTCCCGATTTGATATTGACCCAGACTGTATGACCTTTCTTCCTCCTGATGGCCCCCAACACTCTAGCAGCGCAGGGACTGTCGCCCAGTTGACATCTGCCGCCTAGGGCAGCATGTCAAGTAGGCAGGGACAGTGGGCTGGGTTCCAGTCAGGGCTCACCGCACCTCCTTTGACATGACAATGGCAGTGTCCATTGTTTATTCAACAAACAGGATTTACAACATGTGAGGGGGGGTTGCATGTAATTATGGCCACTAGATGTCATCTACTCCAATCCGTCTTGTCCTTCCTGATGTAGTCAGCAGACTTTAATCCTTTGGTTGGACATGGTGTGTATATAATATCCATTTCAAATCCAACACTGACCAAATATCATTATGATTGCTCATAAACAAGCAAATCATGACAATAGAGAAGTCTAAATGTGTGTGTAACGGAGAGGTGTATGCAGGCTTAGTGGTAAGGGCATTGTGAGCTGTAAATATGTCCCTTGTGCCTTTGCCTACTCTAAATATGACCTATTTAAGGATAATATCAAGTTAAGGGGGTATTAAGCAGACATTTAAGTGGTCCCTAAACATACAATATTAATTGGTTTCAGGACAACCATTGTATGTTTACACCATTGTATGTTGAGACCATAACTGCATAGAAAACTGGTAATTGTTCTGTTATGGCATTAACATTTATTATACTTGCCCTGTTTGTGCAGAAATTCGCACTTATGTTATTTTGCTTTGCACTACCTTTGGATACAGTCAGTTTCTTTTATCTTACATGTATCTTGTTATGTACATTTTGTATTTCAATAAAGTTTATTTATTGAATGAGAAAAAAAAAAGAAAACTGGTAATTGGTTCCCAAGGTCTCAAAATGTCACCCATATAATGCAAAATGAAGGTTAAAGAAAGTTATGCACACACCAAATCCAGATAAAGCCAAATCAAGTATTAGATATAACAGACAGAAAGAGCTGCTGGAATCTGAAAATGACTTTCTACTTTGAGGAAAGGAACTTCTTTGGGTCATGTATTTTATACACAATGTACCAAAAAAAGAAAACAGGGCCCTCTTCTGATGTCCAAAGGAGCTGCTGATCCTGGCTTGTGTAAAGAGCAGTACAGAACATGTTATAGTATACTATACTGAAGAGAGGCCAAAGACTGCCAGTCAGTTCATACACTTCACCTATACAGGGGTTTTCCAAGTAAAATATCCATGATAATTGTCTGGATCAGTGTCTGGGACACTGCATCTTGAACTTATACTCAACATACAGTGTCCCACAAAGACCATTGTATGTTGAAAATATTGTATCCTGAGGCCATTGTAACTTGAGGGAGTACTGTATAATTTTTTTTATCTTTTCAGAAGTAAAGTATATGGCTATCTTTTGCAGTTCCACTAACACAGAAGGAATGGCAGTACATATGTGTGACTTGGTGTCTGACCCCCCTCATCAGACACTTATTTTCTATTCTGGGGATAAGAGATAAATGTTCTTTATGTTACAACCTATTTAGCCCAGGCTTTGCAAAAGATAGCTCAGTCTGTCACCTTTAAACTATATTTATTAATACTTGTCAGATATTGCCATATCTTTCTTTACCCATTTTTGACTAAAGGAAAAAAGGGAAAACTGGTGACAAAGGTTACATTCTTTGCTATCATTTCAAAGATCAAAAATAAATAAGTAAAAAAAAAAAGTTGGCAGATTAGTAAATGGCAGACATAAAAGGCCACATGTGTGAAATGTCTACAACGTCTAAACTTCACTTTGTTGCCCATAGCAACCAATCAGAGCGCCCCTCTAATTTTTCCAGAGCACTAAATGAAATGAAAAGGGCACTCTGATTGGTTGCTATGGGCAACAAAGTGAGTTTTAGATCTAGACAGTTTTCATACATGTGGCCCAAAGTGTATGAAAAAAGCATCAGAGAATGAATGTAATCTAGGAATGAACATAGTGTGAATAGTCCCTTACAAGCTGTATAATAGTTTTGGAGGACAAATAAAACCAGATTCCCTCCAGCTTGTATAGGCTACACTTCTAATCTTAAAATATGTTTCTTTTCTAAACCTTTATTTCTTTCAATCTGTTGTGTAATCTTTGTGAAACACTTTTATCTGTGTGTCATAGAAACAAATGGAAAGTAGACTACAAGAACACCCTGTCAGGTATCAATGATTCAGTTTGAGGTCCACACTCTGATGGAATGACTCATGCAGTACAACGCTGTATCCTACTGAATGATAATGAGAGTAGCTTCCCCAATGCATACAAATCTCATGCCGTGTAGCCTGATCCGTGACTAATTCCACCCCTGTCCTTTGACCCTCCAATGCCATCCCGAGATCATGACTTACATATTAAAATACATTCAAAAGACATTTGCAATTATTATGTAAATGAGAAAATGTCTTCTACATTCCATAAATTATATGTTAGCTTTTGTGTTATACTACACTGCACAATAAGGGTTCATCTACCAGTTCTCTAATAGACTAAAAGTCATTTATGCTAAAGGAAATCTAAATGACTTTACACTAACGAAAAAAGGTATGTAAAAAAATCGAAAAAACTTTATTTGCTATAAGATTAGTAGCAGAAAAAAATAGTAGCAAAACTACGTACACAGGATAAAATAGACAACAGATATCCTGATATGTCTACATTCTGGTTACCTTAAGAGTGCTAAAAGGTTCTGCAGTTTAACAAAGAAGTGCTCAGATAGTACTGCGTATAATGCTTGTAGTGGGATTATGAACACAATATGAGCTGCTGTGCAGCTCATCCATAGAGGTTGTTGTAAGGATAAACTATGATCCCACAGCCACAACCCCCAGAATTAATATAAGTCCATGTCCCCATGGCACCGGTTTGCGGCCAATTTTTCAGATGGTTTGTGGTTTTGCAGATCGTCTGAAAAACCGGCTGCAAACTAACATGCCTCTATGGAAAACCCGTGCAGCAGTCCCCACTGAACGGGTTTTCCGCCCGGCGGGTTTTCAAACCACCAGTTGCCCGAAAAACATTGAACATGTTCATTCTTCTGTCCAGTTTACGGATGGAATATGAACATATCGATGCGAAGGGGGAGGGCTTTTCTCCGCTCATCTCAGGGAAAAGCCGTCCCCGGCGGCCATGGGGACGGAACTAAAACAGGACAAATACCAGTTGATTTATCCGTGGGGATGAGCCCTAAGGGGTCTCAAACACCCAGGCACCATAATTCCTGAGACAGAGAGCAGGCTGAACTAGGGGCTTGCTGGTGCTATACTTCAGCACTTAAAGGGTCACAATAGCATATACTGTCTTATGGTTACTCAAAGCATTGAGTATGGGGCAAATACCAGCAACTTTGCGATTAGAGCTGGCTCCGCCTCCCCAAAACTCAATTGTCGCTAACTGCAGGCATAGTGTGACTGTGCTATTTGCACAGTAGCCTCTGCCTAAAAGTAGTCTGCTCCTGTGGGTCATCCGGACTATAGCCTGCAGTATACATACCTCCCAACCATCCTGGATGCGTGAAACAATTCCCAATTTCCAGGATTGTTCCTTGGTTCTGGGTGGTCAGCGGAATATCCCGGGAATCCATGGCACATGCTATGGATGCTCATAAAGGCGCTGTGTAGTTAATAGTTTGCGTGTCCTCAAGGGCTCCATGTCCCACAAATAAGCTTTGTTGGTTGCAAGTTGCCTTAGGCATTTGGCCTACAAGAAATTAGGGGGCATTGCGACATAGGTGGAGTGATGACGTCACTGCATCACACTTCCAGTACCTAGC
The DNA here is from genome assembly GCA_025379985.1 of Phyllomedusa bahiana. Lineage (NCBI taxonomy): Eukaryota > Metazoa > Chordata > Amphibia > Anura > Hylidae > Phyllomedusa > Phyllomedusa bahiana. The sequence goes on along the minus strand of JAODAL010017892.1, from coordinate 47,881 downwards.
CGTGCAGGACGTTGGTTGCTTTGGGTCTGCAGCCTATAAGACATCAGGGGAGCGTCCTGTCGCAGGCGGTGTGATGACATGAGAGCATGAAGCTGACTGCACTGGGCCTCACCAGGAGGAGTGAGAATTTGAAAGAAATGCAACCTGTCAACTTCCACATTTTTCTATACGTGGCCATTTTAGCCGACAGAGTTTAAGACCCTTGATTTATAAAGCAATTATACAAACATTGGGAATGTTCTTGTATATGACTCTGACATCTGTGCTGTGGTATCTGTTAATAGCAAAAACCACAATGCATTGCCAGATCTATCATATGACAGATACCACTGTCGCCCTATAATCATGACTGTTGAGTTCTGCTGTTTTAATTGGAAGAATAGCACTGCAAGCATCTGTAGTACTGATGAGCTGTCTTCTAGGGAGGAAATTGAAATGTATAACATACCTCCTACATAAGGATGGATACAATACTAATAAAAACGACACCAAACAGATCAAAGTAGGACATTCTTCATTTAAAATTTAGCATATATTTTATATAGTTATATAAGCAGCCCTAGATTAAGAATGGGACCATATAAATGGCCTAAAAACAAAATACTTCTGAAAAATATACTAATATTTTACTCTATGTAAATAACGTAGTGAAGACACAAGAGGCAAACATTCAGTTTATAAGGATACCCATAGTGATGGGCAGCATGGTGGCTCAGTGATTAACCTGACAGTGCTGGGGCACTGGGCTCAAATCCCACCAAGGACAACATCTGCATGGAGTTTGTATGGTTGCATGGGTTTCCTCCGGATTCCAGAACACACAGAAATATACTGGTAGGTTAAAGGGAATTTGTCATAAAAAAATGAGTCATTGTTTAAGTCCCATTTTTATGTTAAGCACATTTTTTAGGAATTTTTGGTTGTTTTTTTTTTTTTTTCATATCACTTTCAATATTTTTTAATAATTCTTAAAGGGGTTGTCTCGCTACAATGATTGGGTTTTAATTAAAAGATCTTTAAAAAACAAGCAGCTTTGCAATATATATTCATTACAAATGTCCTACTGATTCTGAGTTATCCCTGGTAGTAGGAGTGCATCAGCTCCTCAAATCACTATAGCCAGCGACTTGTTGATTTTTATCTCACTGGCTGTCAGTGCTGGTGACTCATCAGTTTCTCAATACATGTTAGAGCACAGAGCCCCTCCCGCACAGTATGAGTCTACTTGTGATGCTTCTGTAGGGGAGGGGGAGGCAGCATCTGTGTCTGTGTAGCTGTGCTGCCTGGATTAATCCTGTGTGTGCCTGCTCCCTCCTGCTCTCTACACAGATTGAGGAGAGCAGAGGTAAGGCTGATCTGTGGTCAGTAGGATGTGACAGCAGTGAAGTGTGTTACTATAATCATGATGTGTCTGTGGAGCTTTGACTATACTAACAGAAGAGATCAGGGGGGCATGTGAATGGTTCATATCCCTCCCTGCTCTGTATTAGTGACACATTGTGATTATAGTAACACACTCACAGCTGCCCTGTGTCTGTTCTGATGGGAGGACAGTGTTTGTGTTTGTTGTTGCTTGAGATGTCTGTGGAGATTTGTTTGCTAAACAGTGGGTATAGGAACACTTACATCCCCCACAGATCTGCTATTAGCATACACAGCTTCACAGATCAATGGATCAATAGCCGCTCATAGATCAGCCCTCTCCCTGCTGTCTCCTGACTCTGTGGAGAGGAGCAGCAAGAGCTCGGCCACAGCAGCATAGTGCAGCTGATCCAGCAGTGAGCAGCAGTCCTAGGCCGGCACACACAGGGTTAACTCTGGCAGCAAACCCCCTCGCCCTCACCCTGCTGTATAGAAGTTACTGCAGTCAGAGGAGGAGAGCTGTCTGTGTACTGAGGGGAGGGGTGAAGGGGGAGGAGAAGAGGCAGACAAGAAGCACGCCCCTGAATTCAAAAATCCTATGCTGCCAGACACACTGAGGTAGGCTGAAAGGCTGTAGTGAGACAACTCCTTTAAGTCTTTCAGTTTTCACTTTGGCCACTAGGCCTTGTTTGCACTGCTTTAACAGCAGTCAGAGACATGCTTTATAATAGCTTCATGCACATAGGAGACTTAAGACTCACTCAGTCCCATTCACTTCTATAGGAGAGTTTTCTTGTCATGCTCTGTGAAGAAATAAGTGTTCAGGGAGGTGAAAGAGTGAACTGTAACTATCTCTTCTTGTGACTGGTGGATTCTGTGTTATCTATTCACATTGGTGTCTCCTTTCAGTTTGACCCTCTTTGTACTGATAATGAGCAAACAACTGACAATATATCTGTACAGAACAGGAAGTGTGAGACTATTATTAGGCTTAGTGGCCAAAGTGAAAACTGCAGGACTTAAGAATTATTAAAAAATATTGAACGTGAAATGGAAAATTAAAAAAAAATATAACCAAAAATTCTTAAAAAATGTGTTGAACATAAAAATGTGAGTTAAACAATAAGTCATTTTGATTACATATTCCCTTTAATCAGAATTTAGACTGTGAGCCTCAGTGAGGACTGGGACCAAATTGAATAATGATGACAACCTCTGTACAGTGCTGTGGAATATTATGTCGTTATATAAATGAATAAAAAATAATAATGTACTGCTTGTCCTTTCTGTCCATGGATGAATGAGGACGTGTCCCTTGGATACCAGACAACAACATTGCAGTAATATATAATCTATGTATTCTAATATATTGTCCATGTGTTTAGAATATCCATCTTAACACAGTAGTTTTAGTTATGTTTTCTTTATACACACGTTCAGAAATCAAGATCCAACAGCGACCTTAGGCCATTTTGGGGCCTAGAAAGACTGTTGAGAAAATGTTTTGTTCTTATTCTAGTGTTGTCCTTTTCACTTTTGTTGTTGCCTGAACTTTTGAATCTCATTTATCAAGACTCGTCTTTTGAAAAGGTCTTTTGCCTCCAGATTGTACTTGGCCGCATTTTATAGAATTCCTTTGATTGTCTAGATCCTATTCTGTTTAATATAAATATCTTTTATGCAGATAAAAACTCTTAATGTTTGTAGATATTTTTCCTCTTTAGAAATCTTTTGCACACAAGATTACAGTTCTTTTCTGCAACACTGATTTCAATAATTCCTAAAATCTCTCATGTAGTACACATTATTATAATGGCAGTGAGGCAGGGAACATCGAGCAGCATGATTAGAAGGGAATGCATTGGAGGAGAATCTGAGAAGTGGTTTGAAAGCAAAGTGGAAATAATGACTAATTCTTAGCACCTCTTTGTGGATACCACCTTCTCCTCCATTTATGCAGGTACATTAAACTGATGTCTTTCAAGCTTTTTTTGAGTGTGTGCCAACCTTTCCTTCCCTTTTCTTTAGGTGGCCGACAGTTTCTGCTGTGATTCTGCCATGTACTGTACCTCATCGGTCATACTTACCCTTAGCCCTGCTCTAACCAGGAACCTGACTTCCCCCAAATCCCATTCCTACCATGCTGCTCCCACTGGTGTTTCACAGTCTCTTCACCCAGTCACCAAAGAGAGAGCTTTATTTAAATTTTTATGTTTAAAAGTTCAACTTACTGGATTGATGGCAAGAAGCACGGTTTTAGCATTAAAATATTTTATGTATGAAGAATTGTTAACGATATCAGCATGATCTGATTGTTTGGGGGGTGGGAGTATACTGATTTGTCATGTTTGCTTGGTTGGTGAAACCTAGAAACTGTCCGTAGTATGAAGATATAGGAAGGCTGACTTATATCTGTGTGATTGGAGCCACCATTAACCAATGAGCGGTTTCCCCTGTAGTAAGGTATAATGCTTTTTGGTTACAAAACGAAGCAGTCACACAGGCTACGTCTGTGTGACTGGTAACAGGAGCCTGTAGTAACCAAAGGTTGATTTTCATTGCAATGTAAGGTTATGCTCATTGTTACACAGGAGATAGAATGGCTTATTACAAGTGCCATCAGAGTGCTTTCCAAATACTTATGTCAATAGAGTATTCCTCACTACCCCACTGGCACCTCACTATACATTGGCGGCCCTGGAGATCTACTATGAAGAACCAGTGCCATCAATGTACAGCATAGTAAAGACACAGATGTGCACACCATCGCCTACAAAAGAGCAGTCGTGAGTAATAACTAGCCTCCTATGCCTGGAGTAAACTGTTTTCAGTAGCTTAAAGGGCTTGTCCACTTTTTGTTATTTTTAATTGTCATGCATATGTTACCATCAATGTGTGAAAGCTGCTTTTGTATGGAATGCCAAAAATGGGAAGTCAAAGTAAGAAACAGTAGGTTGTTCCCATCTCACATGTTGATGGCATATTAATAGAACAGGCCATCAATGTGTGATTGGTGTGGGTCACACCTCTGGGACCTGCACTTATCTTGGGAACGGGTAAAGCGTCTTCGTTCAGAATGGAGAGTAGGTTGCGCTTACACACTACTTTCTAGTCTGCCCTTTGGGAGTTCTGAGTACCGCTGAAAACACTGGTCGTCTTACTCTCTATTCTGAACAGAGATTTTTGAGGGCACATTCCTGAGATATGTGCTGGTCCCAGAGATGTGACAGAAGACTTGGAATATTTAACCAACTCTATGGCAGATCACTATTCACTTTGGGTGACATGTATGAACTAGGCGCATAGAAGCCAGTTCTAAACTGCTTTAAAGTCGTGTAGAATGCGTCAGTATGTATGGACCTGTTCTTCTGTAGGTCGTACATATTCAGTTCCACTACGACAACTTTGGGCTCAGGTAGACCACTTTTAACTTGGTCTGGCTGTTCCAGCAGTAATGCACCTAGTTTTGGCGTCCTCCAGTGATAAATGTGTAGAATCATATGGCTGTGGTGTGACATGACCCCAGAATGCCCCACATCTTGGGCGATGGCCCAAAGTGGCGAGGCTTTTGGAGTGTGCCTACTCATACATCTAGAGAACAGGGCTGAGACAGTTTTTGGGCTGAAAGCACACCAGAATACCAGCACAGCCACGTTTATACATGTTGCCTTTTATGTCCAAAGCACTTATTCTGGGTTGTTGTTGACCACCAAATACCCTGTAAAGCAGTTGCTATTGCTTAGTTCAAAGAAGCAGTTAGGGGTTTGCAAAATGTATGAGACCAAGATAGAATATGCTCTTGTGTGCAATTCAACGTGGGGTTCTAGCCTAGTTGCTACAAGTATGTCCATACTGGCCTTTTTCTCTTGTGATATTTTTTTCAGTAAGAAAATCCTGTGCTTTCTTTGTTCAGTTTCATACATTTATTTTCAGTAAAGGCCTTTTCAATTTGCTTTTGATAATTTTCCTAATTAATACTCGTTGTGTATGATGCTCAGGTATAATGTACAATACCTTGGGAAAGTATATGCTTTTCACACATTACCAGTAACAATATACATTTCATATCAATGCAGTAGGCCTCTATCTTTAAGTCCACATTCCTATCCGTAGTAATGGCTTCTATGGAGTAATAGTATGGAATAAATATCAGCATAGGAAGAAGAAAAAATGTCCACGGCACTCACCAGTCCTTTGTATCTTCCTTTATTGAATCAACTCATTACAAACATGGGACGGGATGCAAGACGCCTCCTCACAAGAGCAAACAGGCGACGACCGTTTCGCACACAAATGCACTTCTTCCGAGCGTCTTGTGGAGTTCACTGAGCATCATCATTATATCCACTTGAAATATTGTGTCTACACGGGGACCATGAACATGTGGTAAAACTGCCGTGCAGCAGTTCCGGAGTATACATTGTTTCTACTGCCCTATTTGTATGGACTAAAGATGTTGTCAGGCACGTGACATCCTAACTTTTAGTTAGTAACATGGTTACATGGTATCTGTGGGGTAGCTGGAAAAGAATTATAATGGGATAATCATTATTAACATGGGTATTCCAACAACTTTCTAAGGCCTGGTTCACACCTGTGTCAGAGGCTCTGTTTGGAACCTGAGTGGCTGGGTGGAACCAGACCTGTTTTACAACGGACTCCATTGCCTACAATAGGTTCCATTGTTTTAACAGAAATGCTGCTCTAATTTTCCCATCTTTCCTGATGGAATCTGCAACACAGAACCTCTGATGCAGATGTGAGCCAGGCCTCCTAGTGTGAATTAACTTGTGTAACTGCTCTCTATAGGATGTAATGTTAAACTCTCATTTTTAATAAACAGAGAGAGAAAGAGAGAGAGAGATATTGTATGTTAGGCTGGCCCTTAGCACAAGGTGAAAAAATGAAAGTGGTTAGTTCAAACGTTTCACCCCCTGAGGTTGTTCCACTTATGAAGAAGAGAATTTGTGTAAATTGTTTTTGCAATTACAGGCGGCCCTTAGTGGAATTAGTGGAACCAATTCATACATTTTTGAAAATGCAAAGGCCACCTGTAAAAACAATTTGCACAAATTATCCTCTTCATAACTGGAACAACTTCAGGGGATGAATTAACCACTTACATTTTTTCACCTTGCGCTAAGGGCCACCCTAATGTAGACACCTAGGGCCACCTCTATATATACATGTAAATATATATGTAGTTGAAACCAGAAGTTTAAATACACTATATAAAAAGACACCTATGTATGTTTTTCTCACTATCTAACATGAAATCAGAATAAACCTTACTTGTTTTAGGTCAATTAGGATTACCAGAGTTATTTATAATGAGAGAGAGAATTTTTTAAGGCATTTTTATTACTTGCTGCAAAGTCAAAAGTTTACATACTTTTCATTAGTATTTGGTAGCATTGCCCTTAAACTGTATGACTTGGATCAAACGTTTTTGATATCCTTCCACAAGCTTCTCACAATAGTTGGTAGGAATTTTGGCCCATTCCTTCTGACAGAACTGGTGTAACTGAACCCTGTTTGCAGGTCGCCTTGCTCGCACCTGCCTTTTCAGCTTTTCCCATAAATTTTCAAGAGGATTAAGATCAGGGCTTTGTGATGGACACTCCAAAACATTGGCCTGTAACCAGTTTGTCAGTATGCTTCGGGTCATTGCCCATTTGGAAGACGCATTTCCGTTCAAGCTTTAACTTCTTGGCTGATGTCTTGAGATGTTGCTTCAGTATTGCCACATAATCTTCTTTCGTCATGATACCATCTATTTTGTGAAGTACACCAGTCCCTCCTGCAGCAAAACAACCCCGCAACATGATGCTGCCACCCATGTATTTCACAGTTGGGATGGTGTTCTTAGGCTTCCAAGCTTCTCAGTTTTTCCTCCAAACGTAACAGACAAAAGGTTCAATTTTAGTTTTGTCAGACCACAGGACATGTCTCCAAAAATGTAGGTCTTTGTTCCTGTGTGCATTTGCAAACATCAATCTGGCTTTTATATGGTTTTTTTTTTAGAGTAATGGCTTCTTCCTGGCAGAGTGGCCTGTTAACCCATGTTGATACAGTACTCATTTTACTGTGGATAATGACACAACCTTACCAGCTTCCACTAACATCTTTACAAAGTCTTTTTCTTGTGTTCTTGGGTTGATATGCACATCAGACCAAAGCATATTAATTTCTGAGACACGGAACCCATCTCCTTCCTGAGCGGTATAATGGCTGGACATTCCCATCTTGTTTGTACTTGCATACAATTGTTTGTACAGATGAATGAGGCACTTTCAGATATCTGGAAATTGCAACGAAGGATGATCCAGACTTGTGCAAGTCTACCATTCACTTCCTGATATCTTGGCTGATTTCTTTAGACTTTCCCATGATGTGACACACAGAAGCAGTGTGTTTCTGGTGTGCAATTAAAATACATCCACAGGTGTGTCTCTAATTAGACACTCAGATATTACCAATAAAGAGAGAGAGAGTAGTGGACAATTTCTTTAAATTTTGGGACAAATGAATAAGACAATGCAATCCTCATGTTAATGCTATATAAATAAATCCAGTGCAACAGGTAACATCTCTGATTAGGATGGTTTGCTTTCCTTTTACTGCAGATGAATTTCATTACCTACTGAAACACAATTCCTCCATTCTTAAGCAGTACCCGTTGCTGCCCCAGTTGCCAATATTACTGTTCCTACAATGCTCCCTAATGCCCTCAAATTCAAATAATACTGGGCCACACTGCAAATTTTTCAACCAGACCAGATTATTATGTGCAGGCAACGCCAGACAGTCTCAAAGTGCTTGGAGCTGAAAAGGCATGGGAGAGTTGTTATAACTGTACTCACCACTCCAATTCTGGGTCTGAGCCCTGCACTATGGTGTGATGAATATAAAACAAAATTTGATCCAAGTTGATCACTGGGTCATGGGAGATCAAGGGCCTCACTCAAGATGTAAACAAGCCCTCACCAGGAGTTCCTGCTTCAAAAGAACCTTTATTGTTACTTTCACACATCAAGCAGACTTCTTGGAAGCCAAGGTACCCACTCCTACAGTAAGTCGGGGTTGAAAGGCTTGAGCCAGACAATCGTGAGCCGGGTTTCATAAAGAATTATGGAATTCCTACACATCACAACCACATACCGGTTCCATATTTGAGAACTCAGGAATGGGACGCATACACACCCGAGTCTTACTCCTTTCCCAGATCCAGCGGTGGGGAGATGCGAATAACTGCTCGGAATCTGCCAGAAAGCTGTGTTTGGTATCAGAACCTTAATGGAGCTCAGCCAGGCCCAATGGTACCAGAGCTACAATTTTGGTTCTGGCGTCCTTCGACAGCTCTTTGATCTTCATCATAGTAGAGTTTGAAATGTGACTGTTTGAAGTTGTGGAAAGGTGTCTTTTATGCTGATAAGTTCAAACAGGTGCCATCACTACAGATAATGAGTGGAGGACAGAAGAGCCTCTTACAGAAGAAGTATAATAAATTCTTTCCAAATCAGACAATGTGATTTTCTGGCTTTGTTTTCTCATTTTGTCTCTCATAGTTGAGGTCTACCTATGAGGTCAATTACAGGCCTCTCTCGTCTTTTTAAGTGGGAGAACTTGCACAATTGGTGGCTGACTAAATACTTTTTCCCGCACTGTATGTATGTATGTATATAAAAATAAATATATAAATAAATAAATATATATATATATTTATACTAATACCCTATCTGAGAGCAGGATATAAGAAAGGAGAGAAACTCAGCTCTGTGGGATATAAGCAAAACAGTTCCAAGAATCCAGTTCGCCCTTGTTCAACCGTGAACAAGGGCAAACAGTCTGCCCAAAACATGTTGGGTATTTTTATTACCCTCTGCACATTTACAGTTCAATAAAGTATATGAAGATTTTACGCTGCCGTTACTGCTGGATTCTTGGAACTGTTTTGCTTACTGAACTTGTCCTGCGACTGGGGACTGACGTCCGAACAGGAGCAAGCAAAATTACTATGGAAAATGCCAGGTGATATTCAAGCTACAATCAAGGTGAGCTCCATTTGATCAAAAGTGTCTGTGGGATACATGTTTTTATGATGTGGAACAGGATTTCTGAGTGAAAAGCAGAGAAAATACTGACCGGACTCCTTAAGAAAAAGCCAAGTCCTGCCGACTCTGCCACATAGAGTGTTTTCAGCTTTCCCTGCATTAGTTTGTGTACAAAGCAAACTGTCACTATAAGTGGGCAGGGTTAAAAGTAGTTTCACTTTCATTTTTTCTCTCTGCTTTTTACTTCGAAATTTTGCTCCAGATAATATAACCTAAAGCTCAGTTTCTCTCCCTCTATGATATCCTGCTCTCAGATAGGGCAGCATAAAGCATATGAGAGGGCTATGTAAAACTATGTGAAGCAAGTAGCTTAAAGCATACCTGTACTTGGTAAACTTTTCAGAAAAAACTCATGTGTGCTCAACCAATTTATAACTTCTACATGGCAAATGTTGTGCCCTGTGTAGACTGCATCTCTAACAAAGTTGGTTCAGAACTAGTGGATGGAGACTAGCTGCTATGATAATAGCCCTCATACACACTCAGAAGCGGAGAGCCTGCTCTCCTATAACTTTATGGTATAGCCGCAAAAGCAGCAACATGGAGGTCATTACAGAGCAGTATTGAGCAGCGTAAGCGGGAAAATTTAGAACGGAAGTATTAACACTTTCTGATTTTAGCCATGTTTGTGTCTCTGAGCTCCCACAAGGATTTGTAAATGATTAGTTCAGGAGCAGTAAAGGCGTATTATAGGAGGAGAAATAGGATGTATTACTATATTTGCTTGTACTATTGATTTATTCAAATTGGCTTAAAAATCAGTAACCTTTAATGTAAACCCACTGAGCAGCAAGTGCTTCAATGAACTAGGTATAGTAACGGTTGACCACTGATCTTACACTTTAGCTTTGAGCCACTTTAGCTTGAAGGAATTTAAAGGGGTTGTCTCACTACATTGATTCATCTTACCTCAGTCCTGTTTTCTTGGTTACACTTTGAATTTAGGGTCGTGATTACTGGCTTCCACTAGGCTGCAGTAGAAGCCAGGGCTGTAGCTATAGCAACCAGTGCTGACAGCCTATCATGAGAGAGTAAACAGGTCTGTAGCTATAATGACCTAAGGAACTGATGCAGACGGGATAACTAGGAATAGATAGGATACTGTTAATAGACATATATTGCAAAATTGTTTTTGCAAGATCTTTAACATAAAAAGCAATCCTTGTAGTGAGACAACCCCTTTAAGCCATTCCTTCATGTAACTAACTTCATGGCAACTTACATGTACATATTCTTTTCAAGTTAAACTGCAACATGTCTACGGCATTGTATGAAATGGTAATGGTAGACTGACTAGTGTATTTAGTATCAATGGCATGTACAGAAAAATTTGTCGATAGTTAAAACCATTGCTATAATTACATTTTCAATAGATGCTGCCCAGGCCCTAAACAAAATGAGAGAGCTTCAAAAGTTATCCTGACTCTGACTGTAGAACATTTCATAAAATACAAATACGTTATTAAATCCACATAATCTCACTGCTTTTCATTACACTCTATCCGTCTGTCAGCAAGCTGTAGTATTGCCTAATTAAAAATGTTTTAGGCTGAGCTGCCAGCCACAAATGCACCCATCTTCACTTCTTATCTGACGTGAACCTTTGTTGTTTTAGGGCTTCTCGCACAGGACCAATCCAATGATGGTCCATTGGGGCAAGATCAGGACTTTAGCGGGAATGATTTAACACCAAAAAACAAAGTTTTTGCAGAGTGTTAACCGTATGGCTAGCAATGTGCAGATGTGTATTGTCATATAACACCACAAAACCCTTGAATAGCAGCCCTCTCCATTTTGATGGCTGACACTTGTGAGACCTTCCTTGAACAACCCTTTACACACACTTCAAGACAAAACACTTTCTGTATACTATGCACAATGTCTGATAAATATCGGCACACCCTAACAAAGGCCTTCCATGCTGCTCTTATTTTGCACAAAGCAAAAGAGGGGCAGTCATTATTTCTTCACAAATGAACTGACTTAATGTCATCAAACCTGAACAAAAGTGACTGGGTAGATAGCAACCTCGTAAAAGAAAGCATTTTTTTTATTGGTCATAAAAAAATGAATCACTCTTCTATGCTATACCCTGGATTTTTTGTTCATGTCCACTCTAGGGGATAATTACAATGGCGTAAATGTATAAAGATTAACATAAATAAACACTTGAAAAAGTTCACTGTTTGTAATGATACAGGAGTTTCATTTTTTGAGTTGAATTATTAAAAAAAAAAAAAACTTGGATAACTGAAAAAAAAAAAACTTTTGGCCGATATTCTAATTTATTGAGAACCAACTGTAAAAAAAAAAATTTGGTTGCTGTAGTGGAATACCTGGCCACCATGGTAATGTACTGCAGTAGCATAAAAAACATTACTGGGCATTTTTTAGTTTTTGATTTTAAATTATAGAAATATATACATATTATTATTATAATTTATTTTGGAGCGCCCTTGATTCCAGGGCGCTGTACATTTCAGGCGGTACATAAATAACATTGGTCAAATAATTAAAAAGGGACAATAATTGACTAACAATGTTACGAGGGAGAGAGGTCCTGCCCGTGGAACTTACAATCTACAGGGAAGGAGATGAAAAGGACAGAAGGTGGGGGGCAGAATGTTTGTGGGGTGGAGCAGTGCAACAGGGTTTAAATGTGGTTATAGGCTATCCTGAAGAGGTAGGTTTTCAGGTTACGTTTGAAGCTAGTGAGAGAGGGGGAGAGTCCGAGTTGTTGGGGCAGTGAGTTCCGAAGTGTGGGGGAAGCACGAGAGAAGTCTTGTAAGGAGGTGATAAGAGGAGAGCAGAGAAAAAGGTCCTGTGAGGAGCGGCGGTTGCGTGAAGGGAGGTATTTAGAAATTAAGGTAGAGATATATGGAGGGGAGAGGTTATGGAGAGCCTTGGAGGTCAAGGTTGCTAGCTTGAACTGGATTCGCTGGGCAGTGGGTAGCCAGTGAAGGGACGGCAGAGGGGAGAAGCAGGGGAGTAGCGAGGAGAGAGGTGAATCAGATGGACAGCAGAGTTAAGGATGGATTGGAGGGGAGCAAGGGTGCTAGCTGGGAGGCCACAGAGAAGGATGTTGCAGTAGTCTAGGTGGGAGATGACGAGGGCATGGACCAGCATTTGTTGTTTTCAGAGTTAAGAAATTAGCGGATTCGGGAAATATTTTTTAGATGGAGGTGACAGGCAGAGGTGAGGGTTTGGATATGGGGTCTGAAGGACAGATTGGAGTCAAAGGTTATCCAAAGGCAGCAGACCTGTGGTGCTGGTGAGAGAGCCATTGACAGTGATAGAGAGATCAGGTGGAGGGATAGAGTGGGACGTTGGGAAGATAATAAATTCAGTTTTTTTTCCAAAGTTTAGATTTAGAAAACGGGAGGAGAAGGGGGGAAATGGGGCGAAAGACAGTCAGGGATCCAGGAGAGAAGAGAGGTGACATCTGGGCCAGGAGTTTACATATACTATATAAAAAGACACATATCCATGTTTTTCTCACCATCTGACATGAAATCAGAATAAACCTTATTCTTTTTTTTAGGTCGATTAGGAACCAAAATTATTTATATTTGCCAAATGTCAGAATAATGAGACAGAATTTAAGGCATTTTTATTACATTCTGCAAAGTCAAAAAGTTTATATACACTAGGATTACTACGCCTTTAAACAATTTTGAACTGCCCAAACGATGTCATGTCTTTCAAAGCGTCCGATGGGTTTATTGGCAACATCTGAGTTAGAGATACAACTGTGGATGTGTTTTTCAGTTGCACACCAGAAACACACTGCATCTGTGTGTAACATTATGGGAAAGTCTAAAGAAAGCAGCCAAGATATCAGGAAGAGAATTGTGGACTTGCACAAGTCTAGATCATCCTTGGGTACAACTTCCAGATACCTGAAGATGCCCCGTTCATCTGTACAAACAATTATACACAAATACAAACAAGATGGGAATGTCCAGCCATCATACCACTCAGGAAGGAGATGGGTTCTGTGTCTCAAAGATAAAAGTGCTTGGGTCTGACGTGCAAATCATCCCAAGAACAAAAGCAAAAGACCTTGTGAAGATGCCGGTAGAAGCTGCTAAGATTGTGTCATTATCCACAGTGAAACGAGTACGGTATCAACATGGGCTGAAAGGCCACTCTGACAGGAAGAAGCCATTACTCCAAAAGAAACATATAAAAGCCAGTTTAATGTTTGCACATGCACACAGGAACAAAGACCTACAATTTGGAGGACATGCCCCTGTGGACTACGAAACTAAAATTGAACTTTTGGGCCCCATATTTGCCATTGTTACGTTGGCGGAAAAGGGAAAAAGCTTGGGAAGCCTAAGAACACCACTGAACTGTAAAACAGCATTATGTTGGGGGGTTGTTTAGCTGCAGGAGGGACTAGTGCACTTCACAAAATAGCATCATGATTATGTGGCAATACTGAAGCAACAGCTCAAGACAAACCAGAAGATAAAGCTTGGGGGGAAATGGGGGCTTCCAAATGGACAATGACCCGAAGCATACTGCCAAACGGTTTTTCAAAGGGCTTAAGGATAACCAATTTAATGCTTTTTGGGGTGACCCTCAAAAAAACCCCGATTCAATCCTATTGAAAAATGTATAGGCAAAGTTGAAAAGGGTGGTGCGACTGGTCAGCTACATCGTTCTGTCAGGGGAAAAAAGGGGCCCAAAAAACCTACCAACTATTGTGAGAAACCTTGTGGAAGGGAACCAAACGTTTTACCCAAGTATACAGTTTAAATGCAATTCTACCAAATATAAAAAAAAAATAGTAAACTTTTGACTTTGCAGAAAAATAATAAAAATGCCTAAAAAAATTCTCATTATTCTGGCATTTAACAAAGAAAGCTTGGCAACCTAATTGACCTAAACGGGGAGGTTTATTTTATTTCATTTTAGATAGTGAAAAATTAGCATGTGTCTTTTTTATATAGGTTTATAAACTTTTGTTTTCATCTGTGTGTGTGTGTGTGGGTATATATCGATTTAAATTTCCCAGAGTGTATTAGGTGTATGCATAAAACTAGAAAATTGCTGACCACCCCCTAGTGAAGGGTTTCTGAAACAATTGAGATAAAATATTATGTTTTTATTTGCCTGTGTAAAATAATTTGTTACTGGGGACACTCCGTTATGAAACGTATGATTATACATCTTTATGAAATAATAATAGTGTCTTAAGAGCATTTGTATTTTATATATCCTTTATGACCTTTTGCACTTGCATTTTATTTCTATATTTATGATTTTATCATCATGATTTAGACATTTTTACTTTAAGGGGCTGTTCACACGGCACAGGACAAATACCGGAATGTTTATCCGACCGGTATTTGTCCGGTTTTCGTGTCATGCACACTGCTGCCGGGGGACCACTTTTCTCCGCGGTTTGCAGAGAAAAGCCCTCCCCCTTCACGCAGACACGTTCATATTCCGTCCGAAAACCGGACGGAAGAATGACATGTTCTGTTTTTCGGACTGACGGCAGTCTGAAAAAAAGGCGGGCGGAAAATCCGGGCAGTGGGGACCAATGCACGGACTTTCCATTAAGGTCTGTGTAAAAGTTTTGCAGCCAGTTTTCAAAAGCAAGAAGCGGCTGAAAAACCGTGCTGTGGGGACATAGCCTAATTATCTTATTGAGTCACTGCTGTGCACTTGCATCGTATTCAGATAGTTTTGTATTACTTGTGGCCACCTCTTTATATGTATGTAAATTCATAGAACAATCATACATAATAAATTTTGTTACATCATTATTTACTTACCACTTTATATCCTATATAGTTCTTCCTGCCCCACTGAAGGACTTATATTTATGCTTTATTGTAATTATGTACAAACAAAATGTATTAACATTATTCTTTGGTATGATGTGCATGTTTCGGCTTTTCTTTTTGGTGCTTGTGTATAGTTTATTTAGTAAAAACACAACTAAAATCAAACTTTATTTTGGCTACTCAGCATCAGTTGTAGGCTATTAAGACTGTTTAAGTAATATGCATAAGACTGGAAGACCACTATAAAGAAAGAATCAACAGCACATTTACCTTACCTGTTTGAACTCTGTTTAGACTGATAAGGAATATATTTAAGTCATACCAATGACCACCTAAATACATTTTCTTCTTTCAGGGAACATTGCCAAAAAACAGCTTCAAAACAGTCCCCGAAATTTAAAATTTCTTTTGTATTTCAACAGCACAAACCAAAAACCTCTAAAATGTGTAATTTGTAAACAGGCATAAAATGCTGAGAAAATTATAGAGCTATTCACCAATTACCTTTTTATTTACAATAAAAAAAAACTGTTCGAAATACTTATGTTTTTAGCTTTGTTTTATGGTGAAAAAGTGTCCGTTTATTAAAGGATTTGTGTGCCGGTCTTTAAAATAAACTTGTTTTTGGCAGACCTGGCATGAATTAGGCATATGAAAAGAAAATCACACAAAGATCCTTTTCTCACAATAACAATGTTAGAACATTAAAATATTAGCTGTCACTTAATAGACATGGGCAAAAAGAAAGTTTCGTTAACATGGATTGTACTGACTACATTTGTGAGGCACATTCACAGCCCTTTATGTTCACTTTAAAGCTAAATTGTTGTTGACATCTCAAACAAGCCCCTCACGAAGTACCTGAAAAGCTCCCATAGCGACCAGCTCTTTACAATAAGGAACAAGCTTTTGTAGGATGAGTATTACCTACCACCAGGATTAAAAATATACCAAAGAGACTATATAAGAGGTGTAAAGCAGCATGGCTTATTCTTTTTATTATGCATCCAGACCCCCTGCTGTTATCTGCTGTATTACAATGTTGGGGTAGGATAACTATCGCTGAGTAAAACCCAAAGTGTACATAGCTACCTAATTAGTTCATTGTTCACAGGACACAAAGCATTTTACATTTTAATGAACCCACTATAAAAATGGATACCGTATTTTGCATCTGTAGTTCAGTTGGCTGTAGTAAACTGTTGCTCCATATCTTTTACAGAATATTGTATATTACAGTTGAAACTTTACTTCCCAAATGATTAATCCTAGATCAGATTAAATCTGCTAGGCAGGGCTTGCACAAGGTAGTTGAATATTTTTTTTTTTTAAACTTAAAGGGGTTGTCTCACTACAGCATTTGGCAACCTTTTCTGCTAGTTGCAAGCGGAATCTGTAATGGAAGGGCGTGTTTCTTCTCCACCAGGGAGCACCTTTGCTCTCTGCAGACATGCCTCCACACCATGTGCACGCTCCCGATTCATTCATTCATTCTGTGTGAGCTGTGGGAAGGGAGATGTTCTCAGCTGATCTAGACTAAGGCTATTTGTACACAAAATACCATCCAAAATACGACAGCATTTTGACATTGCTGGACCGTGGCAGGACCACGGTTTTTACCGCAGATTTGCACAAGAGCCGCAATCTGTTTTCGGATTTGCTGTCTGCCTGTACAACTGCAAATATGGATCAAAAAATTGTGGATGGCTCCCATTCATCCTAACTCCTTGCTATGGGCTACTACGACCCGGCAGTTTGTTGTCCCATTATTGCAATCTATGAATCTTACAAGGTCCATTTGGAGACTGTCATCTGAAATTTGCTCTGTGCTCAGAAGCTTCCCCCATGACCTCCTTTCTCTTTCATCCACTATTTATGGATGGTCAGCCTAGTGAGAGTTTGAGACCGTGGTTTGAACGTGGGTTATTTCAGTTTGAGGATTTGGTGGATCACCGTACTTTGAAATTAAAATCTTTCATTAATTTGCGCTCTTCCTATGGTCTACCTCGGTTGCTTTTTCGTATTTGCAAATTGGCCATTTTATGTCCTCGGTATTAAAATCTAGCGTGGTTTCTCAATCCACGGCCTTTGAGATATTGTGCCGGGCAGGACATTCCTCTGCAGGTTTGATATCTACGATATATAAACTTTTGATTACCCCGAGTCCGGAATCTCCCATTGAGCAGTCCTATATGACTAAATGGGCGGATTATATAGGGGCCTCCATCTCCAGGGACACCTGGGCTCAGATTTGGAAGCAGGCTGCGTGTTCTTCTTTATCTGTTCAGTATAAAGAAAACCAATACTTATGTTTTGGTACCATACTCCGGCATTGTTGCATAGATTAAAACCGGAGGTCCCTGATTGTTGCTGGAGATGTGGTGGTCCTGGGGCTGACCTGCAGCATATCTTCTGGGACTGCAGGGGGATTAGACCGTTTTGGGAGTGTGTGCAAACACTTACGCACGACATCTTAGGACATAGGAATCCACTTACCCCTCAGTTCTACCGTCTTAATATCCCATATCCTCCCCTTGGTCGTAGACCAGGTAGACTTTTTTGTACATTTTGACTGCGGCAAAATGCGTGATTGCAAGTTTTGGAAGCAGGTTTCTATCCCGACTAAGCAGGACCTACTTCATTGTATTAAAGAAGTTCGGCTTATGGATTTCATTACTGCAATGTCCCCTGCCGGCCCATAGACATGCATTACTTGCAGCACGAAAGCGCCACGAATAAATGACGTCAATTATCTCCCCGCGCATAAAATACGATCGTATTGTACACCCGGAGAGAGGAGGCGTAATCCATAGTTCCCTACCGTAATGATTGGGGCGCATTTCGCTCGTTTTAGAGCGCAGTACACCGTGAAATATGTGGCCAAGTGCGTCCCAAAATAAGCCGTGTGAACCTACCCTTACAGTTCAAGCTGGACCGGAGCATTAGGTAAACGCATTTATTTTTCGAATATGTATCTTAATTTACTTATTTGATATTTTGCTCTGTTTTCCTATTACAAAGCTATGTTTATGCTGGGTCTATTCATTCTTATTACTTCTTGGTCTTTTTACTAGATGCTTGATGTTGTAGCAACTTTTTTTTTTTATGTTGAAAAATTTTATAAAATATACAGTTAAAAAACAAAACAAAAAAACAACTGAAAATATGGGAATCTGCCAGAATCCTGCAGAATATGCAACATGTTGCATATTCCGCTGGCTTTTAAACGAGATGGGGGAAAAAACGCTGAAAATCCGATAGTACACTGTGCTGTATCATTAGATTTTCTGCGGTTTTTAGCATTTTGAATACTATGGTATTCCTATGTTTTACATGGGACTGCGCATAACAGTGAAATGGCTCTTCTACAAAACTCTACACTTTATCTGTTTGTGTTTTACATGGAGTCTGCACATTCTCTCTTGCAGAACAGTTGTGTGTTACATGGGACTGTGCAGTACAGTTGTGTTTTACATGGAACTGCGCACTAACATTCCCAACATGGGACTGCATCTCTCTCCATCCCAGCACAGAATCAGATGCGTCCGTCTCTCCGTCCTAATACAGAATCAGGTCTCTTTCTCCGTCCTAATACAGAATCAGGTCTCTCTATCCGTCCTAATACAGAATCAGGTCTCTCTATCCGTCCTAATACAGAATCAGGTCTCTCTATCCGTCCTAATACAGAAACAGGTCTCTCTCTCCGACCAAATAGAATCAGGTCTCTCTCTCTCTCCGTCCCAGAACAGTGTCCGGTATGTCTCACTCGTCTCAGCACAGCATCAACACACTGTGAGCATTCGTGACACCGACCTGGGCAGGACTAAACCTCATACAGCAGGGCCAACAGCCACTGATAGATTAGGTGGGCGGAATCCGACCTGGGCACTCACACGATATGCTATGCAGACACAAAAGTAACCTGTTCTAGCATAGCACTTTGCTGATGGTATCCTAGGACAAACTTACTTTCATTTATGCTACCCACATTTTAAATTATGTTTGTAGTGAGACAACCCCTTTAAACCAGTTCTAGATTAAGATAAAACACACATGTTCACAAATAAACAGAATGGGTACGTATTTTTGGGGTGTAAAATGCCTTTGTTCTAACTTTGAGAAAAGTTGCACAGATGTTTGGACAGGATTTTCAAATTGCTTTATTACATGTTCCTTATATTATACTTCGCAATAAAGTGAAATGTAGTGGCTTATATGCGTATCACATCTTGAAGCCTTAGAAATACTTTATCCTGAAGCAAAAGAATAAAAACAGCTCATACAGCAAAAATCAGTTTATTTCATGAAAATAAATAGGGAAATATACCTCCTGCAAAAATCAGTTTGACATTTTTACAAGCAATTTAAAAATACAGAAGGATTTACAGTCCTTAAAATTACAAATATTTTGCTCTTGATAACAAAAAAATAGTCTAAAGGCACATTGAAATACATCTTTGGACTAAAGTGTTTCACACAACTTTAAATACACACAACTAGGGAAAAACAAATTGATAACTCAAGAAATGAAACATCAATATCCTGTTGAAGGAGTAGCAAAACGGTATCAAGGTGCAAATTCAGTCTGGGCTTAGAGACTAAGCAAAAACATAACTGCACATAGCAGCAGCTACAAAAATAAGTTAGCTTGACATCCACAACACAGAACTCCATTTATGTATTGTGTTGGCGATTTACAAGCAGCAGTACAAGATATTTCTGCTGCTGGACGGTATGAAAAAGTTAGTAGAAAAATAAAAATTACAAGTGGAGAACTGCAGGGATGAAAATTTTCTTTTTAGTACTACCCAGCCTGTTGTAAAAGGCCAGTATCCATCTTAATGGGGCTGGGAGTGAAACACAGCAATACCATTCATCAACCAAGTTTAGTCAAAGGCATAAACATTACTACAGAAACTGTAACTGGAGTGTAGCACTTTGACAATATAAATGTTACATAGCAGCATATTAGGGATACACACCATAGATTACATTCACATTACTTAGTCAGTGCTTCACCAACAAGTTGAATACAGATATTTTCGACGTCTGTCTGAACAACAAGGCGGCCTTCGAATCTGCCGGTGGTAGTAGGTTTGAATTTCACTGGCAGGTTGATGTAATGGTGGGCTCTAAAACAAAAATTGATAAGATGAAAAGGCATTAAGGGAGAAGAAAACATATCCTCTGCTGTTACAGTTATCAAAATAAAACTAATTTTGTCTAAAGAATATATTTCACTTTAAATATTAGATGGGATTAGTAAATCTGCCCCATAGTGTTAGACAATTTAAACTTCAGCTATACCAGGGGTTCACAAACTCCAGTCCCCACGCTCTACCAACAGGTCATGTTTTCAGGATATCCCACAGAATGCACTGACTATAATTGAGTCACCTGTGCAGTATAATTAAATCACTTGTGCACTGCTAAAGAAAGCCAGAAAACATGACCTGTTGGTGGACCTTGAGGACTGGAGTTTGGGAACCCCTTAGCTAGACATTCCAAAAATGCAACAGTTTTTCACAGTGGCTAGTGCTTAGTTTGTGCCAATATTTTAGTGCACAGTGTCACTTGTTAAGCCAAGCCCCCTTGTCAAGCACATCACAGACAGGTATTTTGGCACAATTGCCAAAGTAAATAAAGTGCCCCAATATTTATTTCAAGACTTTTTTTTTTTTTACACGATTGTGCATATTTTTATTTAAAGTCACATAGCTGTATGAAACATTTTGTATCAAAGATCGTATAGCATAATTTAGTGACAGATCCACTGTAAAAGGTTCAGCATGTTATAGGAACAAGAACACTGTACCGTTTGCCCAAATGTCACAAGAGTGTTGAGTCATTTGGACAATGGCATAAAATATAGCAGACTAATTATTAAACCCACTGTACTTATGAGGGAAGCAACTGACAGGACTGATGAATCCGTTTATGTGCATGTACAGTGTATTCTGGCACCAGGTCCACATGGGTCATTCATCATGAGGACTCTCCGATAGTTCCCATAAATGCAGGTATGAGTGTTAAGGACGAATCAGGACACTGAAATCGGAGCTCTATGTTTCAACCTAACTCATGCAGAGATAAGCTACTGAATTTTGCTTGCGTGACGGGATTTTCAACATTAGCGTTAATAAAGTCTTAGCCAAGCCAGAAATCGGATAAAATGCCAGCAAGCACCACCATGAAAATCGATCATATTGAGATCTTGTGTCAGAAAAATTTATTTTTCCCCCCCACCATGACACTACAAGCTTCTAATCCTGATGCAGGGAGCAGACCACTAAGCCTACAACCATGTTAAATGTGCAAAGGATCAACATTTTAGTCAGTACATTTTTTTCCCACCAAGTTTATGCATTAGATCATATGAAGATAAACAAATTATTGACATCCTACATTACACAAATAAGGTAAGAAAGCTATTTCCATATAGCATATCAGAAAGCTCAGTCACTGGAAGCTTTGCCATCATCAAATGAAGCAGATTCTAAATAACAATCAAAAGAGACCAGAAATGACTTTTCCCAAAAAGGAACATTTGTTAATATAACACACAGTAAAAACAAGCTCACTTACCTAAGCGAATACTTCGAGTGCTTCATGTGAAACGGCTCTTTTGGACTTACAAATCTTAGCTGGAAGTTAATACAAGAAGTTTTTCTTTAAAACACATGCTCATGCAGATTATTTTTCTTAGTACAACATTTCATGCAGATTTCGTGCACAAAATATAAATTTTTTTCTTAAAACAATTAGAAAAATACTGAACTGTACTTTAGCTCAACTTCTCCTGTGACAAATATCTACCTGAAGTGTTAACATGAAATAAGGGTTTTGCAGGAGTACACAAAATTATAGATGTATAGAAGAAACATGCATAATTAACAAAAATAAAAGTTAATCTTTAAAAGGGGTTCTATTTTCAGGATACTTTTTTGTAACTACAATAAAACACATTTTTTAAAGTAACATTATGTCAAAAAGACAATACTGCATGTACTCTATTTTTTAAAAATGGGATTCAATGGGAGACTTATGCAAGTATTTACCTACACAGTTGTGTATAATTGATTTTGTCTTTAGCAGACTACATCATGCTGTCGTGCACAATTCTGGTGTTAACTTAATAAAAAATAATTCTGAGAAAATTATAGTTCTACAAAATGAAGCAGAAAAATCAGCAACAAAAAAAAATACATTTACAGATTTTAATTTCTTAGCTTTGACTGCTTGAGTAAAACACATGCTATATACATAAAATTTACATTATTCTGGATTAGTTAAAGCTAATATAAGAACTAATACACATACCAAATATGTTGTGAAAGAATTGTTTCTTAAATTTACTTTCACAGTGCTGGATTCACCAACGAGTGTAGATGGAAAGGTATACAAGTCCTCTGAGGCAAAAACTCCTCGAACCACCTCATCTTGCCTAGTATATATAACAAGTAAAAAACATTTTTTTATGAAAGTACATAATAATGTATACATATAACTACTAAAATACTGGCTCATAAACACATATCTAACACTATTCTTTTTGGGTCCATGCTGCATGATTATGAGTGCACACAGTGTACATTTTGTTGATTACTTTACGCCAACACGTTTTACTTTGTGCAAAGTACATATCAAAAAATTTAGCCTTAAGGATGTTAAACACGGTGAAATTGTGGGCGTATAGTCGCGTCTTTTACAAATACGGGAAGGGGGGTGGGTTAGTAGCTGAAATACGTTTTTAAATAAATATCAAATATGTACTGGGATTTAAACCTTTTGACCTCAATTATCTTAAACCCTTGTCTGACAGAAAGTCAGTCTTTGGTGCCTATAGCAACCAGAGTTCAGCTTTAGTTCTTCCAGATTAGTTTAGAAAATGAAGGCTGAGCTATGATTGGTTGCTAAATGCAACAAAGATAGCCTTACTATTAGATAGTTGTGATAAATGAGGCCCATTATGTATAACCCAAACTTACAATAAATTATCCAACACACACTCTTTACAAACGTTCCCAAAAAATAGACATTTTTACATACACTGGTTTTAGAGTTGATGCCTCCGAGCCAGATCTTTTCCTGGGCTTCACTTGAAGTGAACTTTTGATCAACTCACTTTCATCTTTGACACCCTTTGAAGGTGAAAAATAATGCATGTTATTTAAAGGTTTGCATGTGTAAAAAGAAGTGAAACACGCAATTTCAGCAAATGACAAGCTCATACCGCATTTATATTCCTACGCCTGTTTTTGGCAGTTTTATTTCAGCATTTAAAAAAAAAAAAAAAAAAAAAGTTTAAGGGACAGCTTAAAATTGTTCATTTTTGAAGAGGTATTACCATCTCACTGGTTATTTAGCTTTGCCCACGTGTTTAAAGCTACAAACATTCTAACCAAATGCAAGTGTTCCGATTTTGCTTTATTTCAAAGATACAGCTGGTTATCAATTCTGCTTGTTTGCAGATTTTTACCAGGTTATCGCCTCTGAGCTCTAGCAGCGGTGGCCAGGCTGAGGTCCCTCCCTGTTGTCTCAGTAGAAGAGAACAAGGTTAATGCCACGGTGTTTGCTCCTATCTTTGTTACTGACAGCTATATGGATAGCTCATTGGCCTTGCTCTGCCCTATCGGGACATTGTACGTTAGCTGCTGCAGTTATGGGTAGGGAGTGTGCATGTTTATGCCAGGCTGCACTGTCAATCAACAGACCCTGGATAATGCACCGAAGGCGAAGCAGGAATGACAAATACAGGGACAGGAACATCCTTTCAATGGTTCTTAAGGGATAATTGTTTCTCTCCATGACTGTTTATTTTTTTTAATTATTTTTTTTATCTCCTGTGCTGTGTATTTTTTCTCTAAGAATTACTGGGCTTTTATTTATGCAGGATTGCATTTTTCAGAAGTAGACTGTCTGCATGGGTCTAATTTTAGAGGGCAGTGGGTTCAGCCGACTCTATAGGACACAAAGATTAGGAAGCCAGAAAAGGCGCTCTGTTGTCCCCGAATAAAGTGCTTCAACAGTTGTCATATACACACAGCACATGGATGTTGTGGTTACGAAAGATTTCACCTTAAAAATAAAGTTCACCTGCTGAACTGTACTTTTAATCAAATAATATACAAAACAAAATGTTTGGCAACAATTTTTTATGCACAGTGATATTTGTCTCCATCTGTTTTGACGTAGTTTTTTTTTTTTTTTTTTTACAAGAGGTGTAGCTATATTGCTTGTCACCTTTGCTTTACTTTTCCAAAATCGATGAGAAAACCAAAGAAAATGGAGAATACACTGGAATATACCCATGCCACAATCACAATAGCTTCAGTAGAAAAATTTACATAGCATACAAGTTGGCAGTAAAGAGCTCAGAGACAGGTAGCCAGCAACCAAGTGTCTGGGACTTAACGAAAAGTGGAGGAAAAACTTGCAGTTTTGCAACCATGTGGGATAAGAAAAACAAGCCATAGAGACACGTGAGCCTGCATCTCACAACAGATTAGAATTGTAAAACTAAAAACCCAAAAAACAAAAAACACATCAATGAATGAACTCAACGATTTAAATCAATGCTATCAATATTTCAATACATGTAGTACAAGCAGCTAATCGTGACAATGCAATATGTATCATGAGCAGAAAAACCAACAAGGATCAGGGTTACAAAAACATGGAAGTGTCGTCCATTACAGAGGATGTCTGTAATAAATCATGGCTGAAAAAATAATCAAAAGGGCATGGAAGGTGGTAAAATAGGGCAAACACCAAGAAATCAGAGGGAAGTAAGGAGCGTCGTCTCAAAGCCTGAAATCTAAGCAGTCTCAAGTTGCCTGCAAACTATGAAGAGAGGTACCACTCTGTATAGAGAAATAGCAGCATTATGACGTCAAGAGGTTCCAATGGAAAATAAAAAAGGACATGTATTTCTATTCTGTCCAGGTCAAGATAATGTTTCACATGATGATTTTATGAAGATATGTTCAGACTTTGGCTTTTCCAAACAGAAAAATACAACATGGAAGCCAACGCAATGTCACAGAGTTTTGTCTCAAATTTTCACTATTCAGGGGCAGTCAGTTATTTGGAGGCGCTTTAGCCCCATATGAACAGGGATAATTTGTGATCTGCCTGCCCAATATAGAATCCATTCCTTTCCTGTTCGCACCACAGATTTGAAATCCATGCTTTAGTTCACTGATCATTCAAATGAATGGGACTCTGTTTTGTACGTTGATTTTGACATAAAATCCAAAATGGAATCTGCATCGAATTTGACATTCTAATCCATTGTGTGAATATATCCTAATTGGGAGGCATGAACTATGCACTTTGACCTTTATATATTTTTTTGTAAGTAAATGAATTTTTTATTCTTTCTACAAGTCAAACAAGTGACAGCCAGGAAAATTTTTCAAGGGAGCAAAACGTCCAAAACCCCCGACAGCTAAAATATTGCTATATCATTATTTTCATAAAATTCTGTTAAACAATACACTGTTAAAAAAAATCCTAGTGCTTACCAAGCAATTCAGACACGTAAATGAGTATTTTTACACCAATGTCATTTGTAACCGTGACCTGAATCTTGGTGAACCACTGCATTACTCAAAGACATAGACCAGACAACAAAAATGTTCTGATGCTCAAATACAATTTTTTGCATCAAAAAGTACCAAGACAAACATGTATACAATGCACAAATGTTGCTTACTTCTCCACAGAGCTGGAACCTCACTTTATGCTTCAAATGCGGCTCTGAAACGGAATGGAATTCAAGATCCCAAGACTGAGCATAATCACCTTTGTCTCTAGGAAAAAATGTAACTGGAACCTTTATAAAAAAATAAATAAAATATGTTATTGTCTGAAAAAAAAGAGAGAGACACTAAAGGTTTTAAAAGGGGTGACTGAGAAAAAAAAAAAAAAAAAAAAAAAACAACAAGTAGGTAAGATCAAAGAAAATACTTTTAGTTTCTCATGAGCAGCAAGAAGTCCAGACACACGGGAACATCTAAAAGCTGCATATGTCGCACGATATACATCTCCACTTTGGTCAACAGCCTGAAGAAAAATAAAGAATAATGCAAATCATTAAACTAGTTACAAAAAAAATAATAAAAAAAAATATATATATATATATATATATACATACACATACACACACACACACACACACACACACACACTATATATATATATATACACACACATACATAAACACACACACACACACACACACACACACACTATATTTTCACATTGCATTTTTGAGGCATGCTTTGAGTATATACAATCAATCACTGACAACAGTTACGGAATAGAACGCACTTTAACCAACGAGTCGATATACATATGCCATATAGCTACTGCTACCAATAAAGTATCTAAAATCGTTACTTACTGATAGTTATAAAAAAAAAAAATCTATATATGGAGTGTTACACAGAGGAAAGGCTACCATCATATGTACAGTGATCAGTAGTTCACATAACGATATTCAATTTCTACACAACTACGCACATTAAATAAATGGTCATAAAAAAGACATGATGGCTCAATATGCAATCAGGTCTCCGTGACATTTTATATAAAGTGTAGTCACTAAATATTGTTATGTGAACTGATTACTGTACATCTAAGGGCAAGTTCACACAGCTTAATTGTGGGGCGTACTGTATGTCCCGCAATTACGCCGGGTGTTCGGAGTCGCGCTGAGCGGCATGTACTCCTGCAACGGGGGGGGGGGGCGCGGCACGCCGGTCCCATAGACATGCATTACTCATGTCATTTACCTCCCCGCACGTACTATACGATCATATTGTACGAGTGGGGAGAGGAGGCGTAATCCATAGTTCTCTATGACAACGGTGGATTACCGTAATGATTGGGGCGCCCAAAAATAAGCCGTGTGAACATACCCTAATGGTAGGGACTTTCCTGTGAGCATCTGACATTCCACTGTTTCTACATATTTTATACATTTTTAACAAATCAATTAAATAAAGTTTTTGGACATTATATTGAAGTCTAATCTGGACGTATTCACGATAAAACACACATAAGTCAAAAGTCAAACACACATAATAATAAAAAAAAATGGTGCAGATCCACTCAAGTAAATGTGTTTTTTAATGCCGCAACAGTTGCAAATTACTTGTGCCACATTTATCATCTGTTTAGACACTTTTGAAAAGTGTCTAGTGAGCTAAAAATAAACAAAATCTATAAAAAAAAAATGGGCATGTCTTTGCCAACTTTAAAAATGCACTACTTAAATGGCATACACATAAAACTGGTCTTAAATATACCACTCAAAAGGCGGTATCAAGAATTGATATGTTCTGCATCTTCTGGTTAGCTTTATTTAAAGCGATATCCTTATCTCAGCCATTTATGATATATTGATCGCATATGCCATAAAGGTCTGTATAAAGGAGAAGATGTATATAGGATTTCCCCTTACACATTTCCTCCAAAAGGTATAAGTTCCTACACCTACAATATATCCTTTAGTTTAGATCTATCCCTGGTTTACTTGTCAAAGTTGCTGGCTGTCCTGTAACAGTCTATGGGACTGACAAAAATAGCTGCATACTGCTCCATTATTCCAAAACTTCCCGATTGCTGGATGACAATGAAGAATTGGGCTGGTGTTCTAGCAATCGTGGGGGTCCAGTGGCAGTACCCATAGCATTTAGACATTTAATATCTTTCCTGATGATAGGTGATAATTTCGGTTGTGGAAAAACACCCTGAAATCTCCTACAATATCTTAATACAAACACACATATAATATATAAGCTATGCAGGACAGCACTGGGAACTAGACTGCAACTTCTGTGCTAATCACGGAGTGACTGTGGAGCCCTGGCCTTAATTTTAAAAAAAAAAGAAATATATATAATAATATATTTTACATAAATCAAACCTTAACATATGGAGGTGCAAAAGATGAAAGAAGCCATTTCATATCTACATCACTTAAATTTTCAAGGTCCAAATAATTCTCTAAGTTAGAGAAAAAAAAAAAAGTTAAAAACAGTACAAACTAGAAACACCCATATAAGCAGAAATGATATTTTAGCCAGTTAACCAAGAATCATAATTCAATAAATCACTATGTCTTATAAAACTGTATTGACTGCATTGAACTATACAACAATATGCTGTTTGTTCTTTGCATTTAACGTGACTTTCCAAAGACACGACGTGAAAAAGGTAAAAAAAATAAAATTATAAATAAAAACATTATTTTTTTACCTTTTTCACGTCGTGTCTTTGGAAAGTCATAGTTTTTATAAGACAAAGCGATTATATAGTGAGATAGAGAAATATATATATATTTTTTTACCTTTTTTCACGTCATGCCTTTGTACATATACACACAATTTTTTTCTAGAATAAAAAAGCAATATGAGTAAGTAAAGATCACCTGAATTTCCACCTGCAGCAGTTCTAGGAAATACTACTGTTCGATTCTTTATTTCAATTTTAGATAAGGGCGATTTAGAGAGTGGTTTGGCAACATGAATTGGAGTTTCCAGACGGGAGGGCAACAATGATGATGACTTTATTACTCCTTCATTTGCGGATACAGCTGAAGAACCCTCACCAATTACCTGAACTTTAACAATCTGTTGCAGGGGGGAAAAAAAAAAAAGAAAGAACAAGAGCAATTATAAGCATAGGAAATTAAAAAAGAAAAATAGAAAACCTGCAAAACAGTGAGGCTATAAAACACACTTCATATTTCAGCACAATAAAGAGATTTTTTGTAAAATCATTAACTTCAACATATTATAAACAAAAGTACCTTTTGTCCAAAGTCACAATGGACATAGATCTGGCCATTCCATGGAAGCATGGTCTGTTTTGTGGACATCAAAGGATTTGGACTTACTAAAATTATTGCATGTCCCCTGGAAAAGAAGAAAGAAAAAAAACAAAAAAAGTCACACATTCCGTATAGGGTCTCATAATGCATTTGAAATTTAAGAGTGGCTTACCGAGGTTCGACACTTCCATGCTGCGGTGTGATTGTAAGACAGTGTGCAGGCCATGACAAATCAAATTGTAGTGATTTTGGAGAATTATTCTCAATTTGGATATGGCCTGTTGCTGCCAGACCACCTGGAAAAGAGAAGATGTGATAGTTTACCAAATATAAAAACATGATTAATGCAATAGGATTGGACATATACCATTCAGTCCTAACACTGAAACCCCTAAGAAGTGAAGTCAATATGGATTACCTCATGGTAACAGCACCAGACAAGAGGCTGGATATATAAGTAAACAAACACATACAGTTAAAATGGCCTAAACATACAACATTTTCAACATACAATGGTCTTTCCTGGCAGTTTGTACACTGTTCAAAAAAATAAAGGGAACACTAAAATACCACATCCTAGATCTCAGTGAATGAAATAATCCAGTTGCAATTCTTTATTCATTACATAGTGGATTGCCTGAGAACAATAAAACATAGAAATGATCAATATAAATTCAGTTTTTTTGATTACCATAAAATCCTTTTCTCGTCCTATTCATTGTGGGACGCAGTATCTCGAGTATAGGCCGACACTAGGCGGAAACCAAAACGTGTGGGCTCCGCTCAGACGGACTATATCCCTCCCACCGACACCAGGCTACTTAGTTTGTACAAAAGCCATAGCAGAAGGATAAACCACAGTCCGATACCAAGGAGAGAATACTGAAAATGAGAATTGGACTAAAACAAGACAAAGTTGGTGGGGGGGGGGGGGGGGGAGAAGAGGGACCTCTACTCGGGCCCTGTGGAACGATAGAGTCAGAGTGCCTGAAATATTCAGTAGCTGTAAGGTAGATCCGGACGGCCCTAACAACATCCAGAGAATGCAATTACTGTTCGAGAGGGTGAGGGGAAGAAGAGTGCAGAAGTATTTCCTAATTGAGTTGAAATGAGGAAACCACTTAAGTGATAAACGAAGGTAAGGGACGTAGGAGGACCTTTACCTTATGAAGAATATCTAGGAATAGGTAGGACACGGTTAATGGACACATATTGCAAAGTGACTTGTTTTTCTGAGATCTTTAACATAAAAAGCAATCCTTGTAGTGAGACAACCCCTTTAAATACCTTGATTTCATTGGCCACGCTGTCAAAAGACACGGAGGTAAAGTGGGGAGGAAAAGAGGACCTTGGAACCTGAGGCCGACAAGAACCATGTTCCCCGCTCTGTGTGGCCAAGATGGAGCGATGATTATAGTGGGAACCTTTCTGCAACCTAGGCCCCGGGTAAAGTCAGGGATTAAATTAGTAATGCGGCCAAGGCCTCAGAACAGTGCAACGGCCTGCTGGAAGGCTGGAGGAAGAGTCGGAGGGCACCTGCAGCCCCTGTGAGGCGGAGACAACGCCAGACAAAGATAAAAACTACAATGGTGTCAGAACATTCAGAACTGGAGTGCTACTCGGTACTGGCAGCAGCACTGAGAAAGGTAAGAAGAAAAATAAAAAGTACAGCACACAAAGTGGGAGAAGGGTGTGAGAAAAATCGAGCGCAGCGCAAAAGAACATTGCACAAAAAATGCAGCGCAGCAAAACAAAATCAAATACACATAAATTGGTATAAACCCTAGGCAATAATGATAAAACTTAACTTTTAATGATCACTATTACTAATCAACTATTCCTAATCTATAAACACAAAATACACACTATAACCCTACATCAGACTACCTACCAAAGAATGGGGTAACCGCCCTGATAAGGGCGTCCCCAACACGTACCTAAACTAACGTATCCCTACACCTACACGTAGTATAATATAACATTACCTCTAATGCAATAACTAAACTTACCTCCTTGGGGATCTGCTACGTTCAAGTTTAGGACTCCAGTTTTATCATCAGCTATATATCTTTATTGCCGCTACTAAGGGCCGTGAGTCTATTCTACTACTGTTTGACATTAGTGGTGTTGTCGCTACTAAGGGCCGTGAGTCTATATTACCACTGTCTGATATTAGGAGTATACATTACCCCGTGTTCCCTGATGAACCCCAATAATCATGGGGGGAAACGCGTTGGAATGGAATAAGATTTAAAATATATATACATTGGGGATATATTTGTGTCTTTTGGTATATCAGTAGGTTTAGTTATTGCATTAGAGGTATTGTTATATTATAATACGTGTAGTAGTAGGTGTTGGGATACGTTAGTTTAGGTACGTGTTGGGACACAGTTCATCTTCTTGCCACAGCCCCCATTGATGTGCCATCCTGGATGAGCAGCACTCGGAGCAACTTCTGTGGGTTGTAGATACTGCCTCATATCATAGGGGTGAAAGCAATGACAAAAAACAAAAAGTGACCAAAACAACAGCCAAAAAGGATGAGAACAGAGAAATGGTCTGTGGTCACCACCTGCAGAACCACTCCTCTGTAGAGGTTGTCTTGCTAATTGTCAATCTTTTTTAACTTTTGACTGTTCCATTTGCACAACAGCAGGAGAAATTGATTCACAATCCGTGTGGATTCATAACTGAAGAGGTTGACTTACAGAAGTGTGATTGATTTGGAGCTACATTGTGTTGTTTAATTGTTCCCTTTATTTTTTTGAGCAGTGTATTAGGTGTAGTTTTAAGATACAAATGTCCCAGACACTAATCCAGTTCATTATGAAAATTTTATTTGTTAAACAACTGTATTAGTGAGGTGCATGGAGTAATGGGCGGTCAAAAAGAGCCTCCCTACCTCTGGTACATTGTGTATAAAAGTACATGACCCTCTGAAGCTCCTGTCTTCAAAATATAAAGTGATTTCCAGCTTCCAGTAGCTTGCCGTGACTGTTATATGTAAGGACTTGTTCTATATGTATAACACATCTGCATACTTTTCTTTAATCTTCAGTTTGGTAATTGGTTCTGAGGCCCCAATATGTCACCCAACATAATGCAGTTTTCCAATTATGGTCTCCACATACAATGGTCTTCCTGAAACCAATTAATATTCTATGTTGAGACACCACTGTAATGAAAGCATCAAGGAAATGTGTGGTATGCAGAAAAAAATTGCAAAAATAAATACAAATCTGAGTGACTTACATTCTTAAATTGTGAGGTTTAGACAGTTGGGTCAAAGCAACTCCAGAAGAGTAAAGTATTGTGGGGTAGCATGAGCATATGGAACTATGACAAAAGTAGTCCTATTAAGGACAACTGGTGAATTGTAGTTACCCAAAGGTTACTGATGCATGGGGAGTGAAGGCTAGCACTGTGCTTCACAGCTTACTGTGTACAGGCTTGCATAGCTGCAGACTGGTCAAAATGCACATGTCCAATTCCACAAATGTATATTCCAACAATGTGTATATGAGCTTTAGAAATTTACAATGAATGAATGGAAGATGGTGGTCTGGTCTGATAAGTGGCATTTTCATTTACATCATATGGACAGTTGTATTCCTGAATGGCAGATGCCTATTTCAGCAGAATAATCAAGGTGCTGACTTAGCCTTCAAATGTCTCAGATCTTACTCCAACCAGACGACATCTGTGAAATGAGCTGGAAAATCAAGTCTGACCCATGGTTGCTCCACATGAGGGGTATTCCAGCATTCAAAGTTTACTATCCTACAGAAAGTATGCAGCTCAAATGAAAAATGATCAACATTCAGTAATTAGGTCTTTCCATTAATTTCCCAACCATAATCACTCAATGCGATGATTACAGTTCGCTGCCTATGGTTAGAACCTGTATTTTAAACTTCAGCTTACTGGTCAAGCATGCTCAGTTACAGGAGTTACCCATCTATGGAAGATCAGCAGTGAGGGAGCAACATGAGATAACAAGAAGATGGAGACATGCTCTCAAGCAGTTAGGAGACTATAGAGGAGGAGAACAGTCTGGAATTTATGTCAACAATTACACATGGCACTGTAGTCTGTTAACCACATGAGCTGCTAAAGAAGCCAGTGCCACTCATGCGGCAACGCAGAACATTGAAAGGGAGCAACGTAGGAAAATAAAAGTTAATAAATATTACCCATACATAGGATCAAGGATTAGTGTTGTACTGTGTCTCTGCGTGTAACGACCTTATTTCTATTTTTTCCTCCAAACACTATACAAGCCTTGTTTAAAATTATCTGCTTTCAACAATTTGGTACTTGATGCCATAGGACACAGTCAACGGGTCTTGTGGGCTCTACGTCTTGAGGGGTTAAAGCGGTTTTGGTGGCACAAGGAGGACGTACACATTAGATAGGAAGCGTTAACCCCTTAGAGCAGGGGTGTCTTAACTCATTTTCACCATAGTTCACAACAGCATTGTGGTTGCCCTCAAAGGGCCATTGGAGGGTGGCTAGGTGCCTTGATAGGGCTGTCAGAGCTGTGTCACCGTCTGCGAGTTGCACACAAGCTGTGGGAGCTATATAAAAGAGCATGGTGGGCCAGATTCGGCCCTCGGACCACGAGTTTGACACCTGTGACTTAGAGCATTTGACTGTACCAGTACATCCAAACAGCAATAAGATAGTATAGAGCAGCTCACTTGCCGAGTCCACTTCATACACTGGAGGGGCTGGCCACCATTAAACCTATGAGATGCTGCAGTTACAAGAGGTCACTTCTGTTTTTTTCCAGAACTGCTAATTTACATTAGCTATGATGGGATTACACACAAACATACAATGGTGAGATATCATGGGCAGAGGTTTCCTTATATACCAGAGGCTTGGAATTGATGGTGATTTTAAATGAACATTTCTATACAGTATCTCACAAAAGTGAGAACATCCCCATATTTTTTGTAAATGTTGTATTATACCTTTTCTTGGGACAACACTGAAGATTCAACACTTTGATACAATGTAAAGTAAGTAGTCAGTGTACAGCTTGTATAAGGGTATGTCCACACGGCGTAATTGCGGCACGTACAGTGAGCGCCGCAATACATCGGGTGTTTTGGGAGTCACGCTGATCAGAGCGTACGCCCAAAGCACGGGGGGCCGGCGGGCACTACTTGCGGTGCGTAATCGCAGCGAATAATTGACATGTCACTTATCTCCCCGCGTGTACAGTACGATCGTAATCCATAGTACAGTACGAGGCGTAATCCATAGTTCTCTACGAGAGCTATGGATTACCGTAATTGCGGTGCGCATCTTGCCGAATATTAAGCGCAAATACGTGGCGAAATGCGCGCCGCAATTACGCCGTGTGGACATACCCTTATAGTGTAAATTTGGTGTGCCCTCAAAATAACCCAACACACAGCCATCAATGTCTAAACCGCTGGCAACAAAAGCGAGTACATCCCTAAGTGAAAAAGGACTGTTATTTTAAGGGCACACCAAATTTACTCTGTTACACAAGCTGTACACTGACTACTTTACGTTGTATTAAAGTGTCACATCTTCAGTGCTGTCCCATGAAAAGATATAATACACTACTTAAAAATATGTGGTGTGTACTCACTTTTGTGAGATAGTGTGTGTATGCATACACACACACACACACACACACACACACACACACTTTAATAGTGTAGTTCCATATGCATGTTTTCTTTAATAAAAACTGTACATATACAACATCAATACTTCAGTTACTAAAAGCCATTGTATACAAATACTATACACAAATTAGAGTGCGGACAATAAGAACTACAATAAGGGTGCGTTCCTACTACACAGGACAAATACCGGTCGGTTTGCCGGCTGGTATTTGTCCTGTTTTGCAGCCGTCCCCACGGCCATGGAGGTGGGTGGGGGGTTTCCCCGCGATGAGCGGAGAAAAGCCCTCCCCCTTCACATTCATAAGCACAGCTTCCGTCTGAAAACTGGACAGAAGATTGTGCTTGCACAATGTTTTGTGGCCGGACCGCAGACGGCAAAACCGCCAGACGGAAAACCCGTGCAGTGGGGACTGCTGCACAGGTTTTCCATAGAGCCCCATAGTGCTTATTTTCGGCCGGTTTTTCAGGCAGTCTGCTAAACAGCAAACCGGCTGAAAAAACGGCCGAAAACTCGTGCAGTGGGGACATGCCCTAAGCAGTAATAAATGTCCAAATCATATACAAAAAACAAGTAAAATACATTAAGAAATAACACATACCAAGAGTGGGGGCTCTCAACATTAGAACTTCTGGCTGGACAGTCCATGGATGTTGTTCAGGAATTTTATTTTCCGAGACATTAGTATTTGCCAAGAGTGGTCCTTGCGGGCCTTTCACAGGTAACACATCCAGTGATGTATTGCTAAGGTTCCTCTCTGCATTCCCTAAGGGGCTAGATTTATGAACCAAAACGGAAAAAACGTCAAATACATTTATAGACAGACAATCGATAGTAAATATTCTTCAGCTAAAGAAAAGTATCACAGGAATATACTGGTTAAAATATATACATTAAAGGAAACCTGTCACATAGTTTATGCCCCCCTTGCTGAGGGCAGCACAAGCTAGTGTCAGACCTGCTGTTTCCAGCGCTGTGTCCCTTATTCTAGAAGAAGCAGCCGTTTCAGATTATTTAATGCTTGAATCTGGCAGTTTTCAGCCAGAAAAGAGTCCAGCTTATTCATGAGCAGGTGTTAGCCCCACCCACCCATTCATTATTCATAGGTAAGGATGAATCATTTGTGAGTGGGTTGTGTTAACCACCAGTGGGCGGGGCCAACACCTGCTCATGAATAAGCTGGACTCTTTTCAGGCTGGAAACTGCCAGAATTAAGCATTAAGTGCTCTGAAACTGCAACATCTTACAGTATAAGGGACACAGCACTGGAAACAGCAGGTCTGACACTAGCTTGTGCTGCCCTCAGCAAGGGGGGCATAACCTATGTGACAGGTTCTCCTTAATGGTAATAATACTATAATGTCTCCGAGTCAGGGCCCAGTCCCCTTACATTGGTCAGTAAAAAAACAAATTCTGATCCTATAAGGCGCCATTCACAATTTATGGTGGTTTTACACACGTTTATAAGGAAACACCAAAGGCCTCAACTTTAAAACCTGTCAGTAAAACAGTTTTTATTGCGTATAATAACCAGAGCTCAGCTTTTATTTTTTAAAACACACTGATCATAAATGAGGCCTAATGTTTTGCGTTGCGTTCTTTTCTGGAAATTTAGTTCAAAAGTCTAGCAGCCAATGAAGTGCTTATTTTAAATTTTAAAATTGATTTTCAATTAATTATTTTTTGTCTGCAACAACTTTCTTCACTTTCTGGGTTTTACTGGGTCATTGGTGTTCTCTAGTGTGAGGTGTCTGAAAGAAAACCTGCCCAAACCTGATGAATAATGCACCTGGTTTTGTCTGACTGGAAGGCCACCAGTTCATTGCTGGGTAGCATGACCTTCTTCTTAATGAAAGTAACAAGACCACACCACATCCAATACTAAAACAAATAGGTTTAAACACATGAAACGTAACTTAAATTTTTAAGCTACTTGAGGAAAAGTCTAAAAGCGTACATGACGGGAGAAACTGGAATACAGAAATACCTCTATTATTTGAATAGAAAATTGGACTCGTCAAAAATAAAAATGGCAGAAAGTACAGAAGGAGTATCAAGGAAAGGTGTCCCTATTAACACACTACACTAGAACCTAACTACCAAGCAGAGGGTTAGCGCCCTGATAAAAGTGGATTGTACGACCCTATGGTAACCCTCCCAGACGGGGAGATATTAGGGTTACTGTAGGGTCGTACAGACCTAGGTTCTCTTAACAGGGCAATCACCCTGTGCTGGGTAATGTATGTTCACACAGCATCTTTAGGGTGTATAGCGGCACGTACTGTGCGCGCCAGTATACGGCGGGTGTTTTAGAAGTACGCACTGGCCAGCGCGTACTTTAAACTCTTTGTGCGTGCTGTCATAGACTTCCACTTTCCCCACCCGGCGTAAGCAGGGAATGCAGCAGCTACAAATTACTGTCTTTGAACATACACCATGTGAACATACCCTTAGGTAGGTTCTAGTGTAGTTTGTTATTAGAGACTACAACTTTCCATTAGGCTCCTTCTCTTCTCTTTGTTATTACTACTTTAGGGAAGTCCACTTTTCTATTCACATAGAGGAATTTCTGCATGCCGATTCCTTCCTATAATTTTAAACTACTTGAGTAAAAGTTACGCTTTAGGTGTGTAAACCTAGTAATTTATTAAGACATTCTGGCATGATTTAGGCCAAACCTGCATCTGCAGCCCAACGCAAGTGTTCTCCTCATAATGCAGAATGCTGTAGGTTTGGCATTTTCTCCACAGGCTACTTGATGCCATCATTGTGTTAATTCTACTATAACAATAACTGCTACAGTCCCATCCAGTACTGTTTCCAAGTATATAAAGCACGTATTTACTGTACTTAAAAGGATTTTCTCACCAAGCTGTTTCACTGAGTCACAAGCAGTTTTAAACACACACTGTCTCGTCAGGCTGTGGGTGGTTCTATAGCAGTGATTAACATATTTAGCTTCTCTGTAACTAGCTGAGCCATTACACTTACAAGTGCAGGAACGCTAATCTTCAGTAAACAAAAGTTACAAGTGCACGGAGGACTGAAAACAATAATAATAAGTTTGCGCCAGAGTGAGGGAGTGAGCTTATTATGTCCATGATGACATCACTCCATGTTTTCTGCTCTAATTAGATAACAGAGCTGTGGTCAGGTAGCAACAGAAACCTGTGTGCATGAAGTAAAATCAATAAACCAATGTATTTTAAAAAAAAAAAAAGTCTTCAATTAACTGTCTCTACATGTTGAAAGCTAATTTTTATTGTAATAAAACCCCTTTAAGTGTGTAACAAATTTTACCCTCTAGAGTCATCTTGACAAAGGAAATTGCAATATAATTTTTACACACAGAAAAACTTCCAAATGACCCTAAAGATGCAGGTTTCCATCATCAATTTAGCAGTGTCATGGTAGAAAACCAAGAATGAGATAGGCTGTGATAAATACAGACCACTACTTTACCATCCATGTAAAGTGTGCTTAACCTCTCACTCTGCTCATATAATGGAAAAATGGGTTTTCATTTCCAGATAACAACCAATTGTATTTGTGCAAATTGCGAAATTTTAAATATGGAGTTTAGAGTCATGGATGTTTTTATAGATATTTCCATTGCAAAAAATAAGTCTTAGTAATCCGAGGTACAATATTCTCAAAGAGATGTTTGTGCACTAAGAAAAATGCTTGGCACAGTAGGTCATTAAAACCATCCAATGCAAAATGATGACTTCAAAGTGATGAGGCAAGAATGCGAATACTTCTCTCAAAGACAGTGCTCTACAGTGGTCCCTCAACATACAATATTAATTGGTTCCGGGACGACCATTGTATACTGAAACTATAACTATGGAAAATAAAGTAATTTGTTCAGAGGCACCAAAATGTCACCAAACACAATGCAAAATAAAGATTATGCAGATCACGAATATAGGTAAAGCAAGGCCTTACATACAACATTCAGAAACAGCTGCAGGAAGCTGGAAATTATTTTCTATGTTGATAGGAGCTTCTTTGAAACAGATACTTTATACACAATGTACCAGAAAAAAGAAAAAATATGGCCACCCTCACCTGGTGGCCAAAGGGGCTGCTCATCTCAACATATGTAAGGAGCAGTACAGAACATGTAGTACCATACTGCATTGCAATACCAGACCACCAATTAGTGCATGCATATCACTAATGTAGGGGATTTAAAAGTAAAACGCTTCTGAGAATTGGCTGCAGTGTCAAAACACTATCTCGAAGCCAAACTCTGCATACAATATCCTGAAAAGACCATTGTATCTTGAAAACATGGTATCCTGAGGCCACTGTAACTTGAGGGACCACTGTACTGTATATGTAAAATCAGAACTATTAAAATATTAATGGGCATTGGATTTTAGCCTCCTACGGAGCACAAATTGTCAATATCTTTATGTGCAACAGCATGACAGAAACATGAACACCCACCCTTGGGCAGGAATGAGAAAAAGCCTTAGTGATTCTTTTGGATGAATGGCCTGCATATAGAAATCTAAAGTGTCATTGGTTGTCACCATTTTAGAGTGAATCATCAAGAAAACAGTGTATATTTTCAGCCAACTGAATAATGGTTGAATGTCAAAACATACATTTTAGGGAACACTAAAAGGTGCTAGCAGTGAACAGCTTTAATTGTACCTTCATCATAAATCTTTTGGAAAAAGCCACAGACAAATCAGCTGCATCTTTCCAGAAAATGTGAATCTGGCATTTTTAAAATGTCCATCCTTTCTAATATTTATCATAAAATATTTACTACAATTTATTTCTATTAAGGGCTTGTCCTCACGGCAGGTTTTTCAGGTATTCGGATTTGAAAACAGTCTGTAAACAGTCAACCTTTTACACTGATTTATATATAAAATCCTTTCAGCAGTCCACACTGCACAGATTTTCTGCCGAACAGTTTTTAACTCTGCCGGCCTTCCTAAAAACTTAGAAAATGTTCATTCTTCCTCCTGGCAAAACATGAACATGTCAGTGGTTGCGAAACCGCAAACAGAACCGTCCCCCAAAACCAGGTACAAGATGTCAAAATACCATCCGGATTCTTTTTATCAGAATCCGGATGGTATTTTAACCTGCCGTGTGGATGCTCCTCAAGTTTATTACCATAGAGGCTGAGAGTAACCACTCCTGGCTGGCCGAGGGAGTGCAGCACTTACTGCTCTGATAGACCGTACATTACTGTAGCACCAGATTCTACTCTAGGACCGGAACATGAAAGACCAGCCAAAGAAAAAAAAAAAACATGCATGAAGTAGGTCCGAGGTTGGGCTTACACAGGCCAGTTTTGTTCCTGCTGAAGAAGTGAAAGCTGATAAACATGGTTATTAAACACAATGTTAGGCATTACCTGGCTAAGTTCATATTTAAGCATGGCTGTAAAGATGCACCATTATTCACTTCTGAAGCACTTCCAAAAACAGAAAGTGTAACCTTCTGCATATTCCCGTAGAAAAGCTGCACATCATTTGGTCTCTGTGGTAAATCATACACTGAAAATAAAAGATACAAGAGTCAGAATCTGTTTTAAACACTCGATATCTACATAGTTAAAAAATATCTTAAGCCGCTTCAGACAGCACCACTTCTATAAAAAACTGGAGCCAGTATTGGCCTTCCTGACAGTTCCGTTTTTAAAATCTGGCATGTGTCACTTTACGTGAGAATAACTGACACTTTTACCTATCCAAGTGATTCAGAGATTGTTTTCTCGCGACACATTGTGCTTTAAGTTGGTAAGAAATTTTGGTCCATACAATCCTTGAATATTTATGGAAAATATCAAAATATCTTGAAAATTTGGAAAAATTTGCAATTTTCAAAGTTCCAAAATTTCTGCATGTAAGATAGATAGTTATTCCACTCAAAATAGTTCATAACTAGCATCTACCATATTTCTACTGTAGGTTGGCATCATTTTTTAATTTATTTTTCTTCTTACCACATTAGGGGACTTAGAATTTTAGTAGTAATTTTTCAGATTTTCAAGAAAAATTGCAAAATAATATTTTTTTAAGGGACCAGTCCAGTTCTGACAAGGCTTTGAGGGGCCAATATGTTAGATAACCCCATAAATGACCCCATCTAAGAAACTAGACCCCTTAAAGTATTTAAAAAAGCATTTAGGAAGTTTGTTACCCCTTTAGCTATTAATTAGAAATTAAAGCAAAGTGGAGGTGAAATTTAAAACTTTCACTTTTTTTGTTGCAGATTTTCAATTTTTATCACTGGAACACGGTAGACGTGACCAGGTAAATGCAACTCAATATCAATTCCCCAGATTCTGCCATTTTCAGAGATATCCCATATGTGGCCCTAGTGCACTACTTGGCTCAACCACAAGCCCCAGAATAGGAGGAGCATCTACCAGACTCTGGGTTCTAATTTTCATTATGATTTTATTTAGGCACTATTTCATGTTTGCGGCCATCCTAAGGTGCTAAAATGTTAAAAACACCCCTAAAAAGACCCTAAAGGAATACATCCAGGGGTGTAGCGAGTATATCAACCCCACAGTGTTTCACACATTTTTTTTTTTAGTGTTTGGCTCTGAAAATAAAAATTTTTTTCCAACAATCTGCAATTTTAGCTGAAATTTTTACTTTTTACATGGAATCCTGGAAACAAAGCATCCCAAAATGTGTTATGCAATTTCTTCCAAGTTCAGCAATTCCCTACATGTGGGTGTAAACTGCTTTTTGGGTGCATGGCAGGGCGTACAAGGGAGGGAGCACTATTTGGCTTTTGGAACGCAGATTTTGGTGGAGCCATGGGTGGGTACATTTACAAATCCCCCAAAGTACCAGCACAGGTGAAACCATCCAGAAGATGCCCCATTTTGGATTTAACACCCCTCCTGGATCTCATCTAGGAGTGTATTGTGCATTTTGGGTGCAAAGGTGTTCCTTAGTTTTTTGTTTGTTTTTTTTAGCATTGGGCCATGAAAATAGGGGGAAAACGCAGATCCGCCATTGTTCTTTGGGCTTCATTTTTAAAGTGGTCGCCGTATGGGATAAATGACAGGTTAACTTTGCTATGTGGTTCGGTACAATCGCAATGATATATATTTTATACAGTTTTTTATGTTTTATTACTTTTACACAATTGAAATGTGTTTATAAAAAATTGCATTTTTATTTCGTCAGTCTGACAGCCATAACTTTTATTTTTCTGTATACGGAGCAGATTATGGGCATGTTTTTTTTTTGCGGGACGAGTTGATGTTTTTATTGGTACCATTATGGGGTGCATATGATGCTTTGATCACTTTATCCCTTAAATAAGACAAATAGGTAGGTATATAGGTACTTACCTATATGCCTACCTATGCAGGTAGGTATATTGAAACTTCTCCAAATGCATGTATATGTGTGTGTCATTAAGCATTTGGTGAAGTGTCAATATATATATACATTTGCAATAAACACTAAACAGGCTGATACAATATATTTATATTTAAAAAAAAAAAGTAAAAGTATCAAAGACACTTGTAAGAAATGCTATGTAGCAATACACAGAGTAAAGTTGTATAAAAACCTGGTGATGAGCTTCAATAGAAGACGTCCTTTGTTCAATACAGCTTTTAACAATTTACTTGTGGCTATTTAGCATTAGAGACTGGCGCTTTCCCTGCTGCACTCCATGAGCATTATACCCTACTGGCTCACCAGTATCAGCCTATTTTGTGTTTGTTTCCAAAACTATATAGCGGGCCCAGTGAGAAGGTAGTCCTGCTGCTAGGCACAATGGTGAACAGAAATTAAGTGGTTAAAGGGCATAGTGTGTTTAAGGTCAATACATATACACACACTCCATTATTTCACGTACCTTCAGATATAGTTTGCTCACTGCGAAATTCATCATCAAATCTTATATTTTTGAGCTTTGTGTATTCTGCAATGTGCTTTTGTGCAGATTCCGGTTTACTTTGCACTGCTCTGGTTAGTTAAAATAAGTAAATAAAAAGTAAGCCTGGCATTTAAAAGGGAGAAGGTACTATTACAACATTACAATTAGTTCACGTTCAGCTACTGATGGACTTCATAATAACCAAGACTAGATTCACATCCCATTGTTTTCAATGGGAACACACGCTGCAGTTCACTTCATGTACTGTGGCGGGCACTTCTACCAACATCTATTCTAAAGCAACAACATAGAAAAAGGATATTCGTGCCTGTTGCATTTTCTGCACTGAATATGTGTGGAAAAAGTAATGGGAGTCAGGCTGCGTATTAAGGAACTGAAATAGTATGTAAAAATTTGAGGGTGTCCCTTGGATTTCTGCTGTGTATTGCATAGCTTATTTTTATGGGAAGCTATTACCAGAGAAAGCTTCAGGTGACTGAACAACTGAAATGGATAAAGGACCATGTAATACATGGTTGAGCGGAGTTCTTCAGACAACCCCTTTAATAAGCACTGTATTTTATTTTGAAACTGGAGCGTATCTATGATAAGAGGCAGGCCCTGTAAAAGACTTTGTAATGAAGCCCTAGAACCTCAGGTTAGATCTCTGTGCTAAAAATTTACACCTACAGCACATATAAACCCAATACCTGCGAAACTGGTGCCTGGAAAATTCAACAACACATAAAAAAAAAACTGTGCATAATCGTGATGCGCTATATTGAATACACTCCTGTAGTTCTGCACCAGTGTAGGATATGGTAACCATCTA
Source organism: Phyllomedusa bahiana (assembly GCA_025379985.1). NCBI lineage: Eukaryota > Metazoa > Chordata > Amphibia > Anura > Hylidae > Phyllomedusa > Phyllomedusa bahiana. Next base: position 4,384 of record JAODAL010017892.1, on the reverse strand, counting down.
CAATTTAAAAAAAAAAAAAAAAAAAAGGCATCATAATCATGTAAGAAAAATAAATACATTTTGGTGCATATAATATACATATTATACATAATCTACAACCCCAAGTGCTACAGACATCATAAGATGAAATACATTTTTCTATTCCACGTAAAAGAATTAACTGATGGCAGTAACATCTTAAAGTTGGGAGAGGGTTAACTGAAGACGAGAAAAGTAAGTGGTACTAACAAAAAAAAAAAATGCTGGAGGGTTTTACCAAGTATTACTTGATGAAAGAGCTGTAAGAAGATCTCTCAGACAAAGATAGTCAAGTGCCCAGTTGAATTTTTTGAAAACTTTATATGTAAATTGCAAAACTTTAATACCACCATTTACAGTACATATCAAAATGTTCTGAAAATCTGGAGAAATCCATGAGCACAAGACCGACAGTCAGGCAATCTCAGATGCTAGTTTTTCATTGGCTCTCAGACAGCACTGCTTTAGAAACTGGAATGAATCAGTCATGCAAATCACTGCATGGATTCGGGAATATTTTCAGAAATCATTGTCTGTGAATACAGTTAGCCCAGCACCCCACAAATGCAAGTTACAGCTCTATCACACAAAGAAGAAGCCATTTATCAACAATCCAGAAATGCTGCCATCTTCTCTGGGCCAAAGCACATTGAAAATGGACTGAGACAAAATTAGAAAACGGTTTTGTGGTCAGACAAATCAAAATTTGAAGTTCTTGATGGAATCCACGGACACTATAACCTGCAGACTCTAGAGAAAAGGGGCCAGACAGTGCACTGTTTAAAAGACTGCGTATCTTAGCACAGTTTAAAAGACTGCATATCTTATGGTAGTGGATTGCATAAGGGCCTACTGCATGGGGCAGCTTACACATCTTGAAAGGCACTTTCAATGCCGAGCAGTATATAGATGTTTTAGAACATTTTCTCCCATCTAATGTCTTTTAGGGAATGCCTTGCATAGTTCAGTATGACCATTCTAAACCACACACTAGATCAGGGGTGTCAAACTGCAGCCCTCCAGCTATTGGGAAACTACAACTCCCATCATGCCCACTGTTATAGATTATATAAATGCATGATGGGAGTTGTAGTTTCCCAACAGCTGGAGGGCCGCATTTTGACACCTGTGCACTAGATCAAATCACACAGAATAGTGATGCAGAAGAGTAGTCCATGGTCTAAACGGGCCTGTCTGCAGTCCAGACCATTGGGACCCCAAGTTTAGATATACATTGAGCATTGGCCACTAACCCAACAATACTAAAAAAAAAAAAATCAATTTTTGTCCATTTTTATATGCATAGAAAAAATAATTGTATTTTATGTGATGTGATGTTTTTTCATTTGCACTAATAATCAAAGCATCTAACCAAAAAAGAGCCTACCTCTTGGGTACCTTCTTTCAGTATAAATTTTTCAGGAGTGACTGAACAAGAGCCAGGATCCATTAAAAGTCCTTTCTGTACATTTGCAAAACATACTGCTTTAACATATGCTGCTCTGGAACCAGTGTTCCTGATTGAGACATTACCCCTGCTCATACGATCAGGCATCACTCCATTTAGCATTATCATGTAGCTGTCGGATAGCTTTTTAACGCCTTCAAGTATGACATTACTTGTCCCACCATAGCCAGACAGAGGTATCTGAGAGGAGAGACAAATGTTACAATAAAAATGGTTTAAAAAAAAAAAAACACCGTTTTCCTCACCTACAAAAAACTTACAGTAAACTTGATTCCTGGCTGTGAGGGTTTGATTCCAGATTGCTTAATCTCCAGTTTAGCCAACATACAACCTACACGTGTAGGGGAAAACATCAGCTGAACACAAGAATCTTCTTTTGGGCGAATAGTAAGTTCTCGATTGTTGGTTAATCGTTCTTCAGGACCAAACAAACTTTGCAGCTGTAGAACGTAATAAATTTATTAAAACATTCTTTAACACTGAAAATGCATTGCTTTTATTGCATTTGGAACATAATTCAAGTCTACAATTCAAGTAATTGTTCATAAAAACTATTTAGCAAAACGAAGATAGCCAAGAAAGTTTACAAACTGGGCCTGAAAAGTATTCTAAGAAAAAAAAAAAGTGCCAGTATTACCTATAACAACTAATCAGATTTCCTTTTTCCAGACCAGACTTAAAACTCAAAATAGTGATCTGACTTGCTGCTCTCAGCAATACTGAGACATTGGGGCACATTTCGTATGGCAACCGTGCCAGAAATTTTTCAGGCGACTACTTCATTAAAATGGGTTTTTCTCACTACAATGATTTTCTTTATCTCTCTGTCCCTACATGTTAAAAGCTGATTTTATCTCCTCTTAGAGCACAAAAGTTTCTGGTTATGACCATCTCTCCCTGCCTCTCCCTTCTCTCTTACCTCCCATTGCTCTAAGCTACCCTCAGTCAGTGATTATGGCTACCAACTTCTTTTCAGACTATTAATGAGAGGCTTCAAAGTTGTTACTGAGAGCCAATAACACCTACAGAGCCCTGTAAGCCTATAATAACACTTAATAAAATGTCTTGCATGCTTTGTTCAGGGTAACAGGAATAGCTAGTGTCAGCAGAACGGATGTGTCAATCATTTCTATAGACCTGCCCACAGCCTGAACAGCATGTGTGATTCTAAAGCTTGATGTGGCTGTGAAACTGCATGGTGAGAAAACCCTTTAACTCCTTAACACACCATGACGTTTGTGTACATCATGGTGCAACGCCTGAAGTAGTGAACTTAGAATTTTTTTTTCTGTTTTGCAGTATATTCTATGGCATGATGAATGACACCATTAGAAAGCACATATTGTCCCGCAAAATAAAAGCCCTCATATGTCTATGCAGATCAAAAAATAAAGTTATGACTCTGGGAAGGCGAGGAAGGAAAAACGATCGTGAAAAAAAATAGGCCTCGGCGTTAAGAGGTTAAAATTGATCTTTTATATTAGGCTTTTGAAGTTTTCTACTGGTTGTAAATAGGTGCAAATCACCCGCTTTTGCCATAAAATGGGGAAAAAAAAAAAATCTGCAATTACTTCTCGTCTCATCGATGCCTGAGCTCCAGTGTCCCCTGGCAGTTACTCAGCAGTCACATCCCAGTCACAGCTCATGTGACTGGTAGCCAATCACTGGCCTTAGTCGTCTTGTGCCGTACACCCACAACTGCTGAGGCCAGTGATCGGCTCATGGTCAAATAAGCAATAACCTGAAGGTCACTGCTGGGTGACCACTGGAGCTCAAACAGCACTAAAACTGCTGTGACAGGAAAGGTAAGTACAGGCAGTGCCCGAGTTACGAACGGGATGGGGACTGTAGGTTTGTTCTTAGGTTGAATTTGTATGCAAGTTGGAACAAGTATATTTATTAAATATAACTCCAGCACAAAAGGTTGTTTTTTTTTTTTTTTTTTTTTAAGTGTTGGATAATGCAGGGAAAGGTTTTTACATTTCATTTGCTGTCTGTGCCCCTGTTAAGAAGATTTCACCTCATTTACACCTCATGTGCTGCTGTGGCATGCTGGAATTTGTCGTTCCACAGCTACTATCTGCTGTGGAACATGTAACTACAAGTGCCAGCATACCCCATAAGTCTCCGAGGTTTGTAACTAGGGGACAGATGCAAGTCGGAACGGTGTAAGTCAGGGACTGCCTGTATCTGTTTCATTTTATTTTTTTCATATTCTCTCAGTGTGCGGCTGCTCTTTGAAAGATGTGGAAACCTTTTAATTTGTGTTAAATCAGTCTCTATTTACTGACAGATTTTGGTAAGCTAAAAACCTACACATATTTAAAACTTCTACTACAGCAAACTCTCAGATGTCAATCCATAAAATCCTTTGCGTTCTAGCTGGTCTATATTGCAGCATTTAAATGTAAACAATAAATGTCCCTGCTTACTGTAAGGCTATGTTCATACGGCTTATTTGCGGGGCGTAATTACGCCCCGCAATTACGCCGTGTGGACGGGGGCGGGGGGCCGGCACCTCGCTGGCCCATAGACTTTCATTACCAGTGGCACGTATACGCCGCTAGTAATTCACATGTCACTTATCTCCCCCCGCGGCGGATTCGCCCAGCAGGGAGAGGAGACGTAATCCATAGTTCTCTATGAGAACTGTGGATTACCGTAATGACTGGGACGTATACCAGCCATAATTCGCGCACTACTGCGCGTAATTACAGACTGAAATACGTCCCATTTTAAGCCGTGTGAACATTGCTAAAGAAAATGTACCGTTGTCAATTTAGGCTGATTTTTTTGGGGGGTGAATCCGCAATAATTCTGTGGCAAAATCCACAAGTGTTTTTTTTGTTCTATGGATTTTACCTTTATGAAAATTTTTTTTTTTTTAAAAAAAAAAAG
>JAODAL010017891.1:0-76348 GCA_025379985.1 Phyllomedusa bahiana | reverse complement strand
TCCCCTTTTTACCCCTGTCCCCAATTTAATGGCCCTGCCCGCTATATATTGCCCTGCTGCCTATTCTGCCCTGCCTCCTATAAGGGCCCTGCTGCCTAAAAACGGGCCCCTGTTAAATTTTTTTAATCCCCCCTTTCCTACCTTTATACTGGCCCTGCCTCCCTATATACGGGCCCCCTGCCTACCTAAAAGGGGCCCTTGCCTGCTTTATACTGGCCCTGCCTGGTACTAGTGGCCCTGCCTGCCTATATTCGGTCCTGCCGGCTAATACTTGCCTGCTTCCCTACTAAGGGCCCAGCCTGGCTACTTAGGGCCCCGGGGCCCTCCCTGGCTAATTAGGGGGGGCCCCCAGCCCTTTTTTAAGGGGGCCCTACTGGGGGGCTAATTATGGGGTAGGCCCCCCCCCGTCTCCCTACCAAAAAAATGGAAAAAGGGCCCCTGTTTTCCTACCCAAGGGGGTCTACCTATTTTACTTGCCACTTTTGACATTTTTTAAATTTAATTTTTAGGGTCTAACATCCCCTTTTTGGGGGAATTTGATGGGAAAAGGCTGGAAAGAGGGGGCCCTAAAACTATTTGTGGAAAAATTCTATGGGAACGAGTAATGACAGGTACAGTTTTTGCCTCCAGAAAAAGGGGTCCTAGGTTCAAACCCCGCAGGAACCAAACCCTTTGTTTTTTTCTCTTTTCAATGAAAAACCCATTGAGGTTTCTGTTTGACTAATTTAAAAGGGGAGTACAGAGGACAGGATAAATTTTGAAGACCGGGGGTTTGAAACTCAGTAGCTGCCGAGAGTAGAAGTGTGTCTGTATTTCTGGCATGTCTCCGGAGGGGGAGCCTTCACCCTGGTCGTATCCCCCGTGAGAGCTGTAAAAAATGGGTCACTAAAGGAGCAGCTAAAAAAAAAAACGGTGCAGAATTTGTAATAATGATGAATGGTGAAAATTTTTGTTATTTCATTTGCAAGCCCTTCCCATTTTCAATTTTACTTTGTGGCAAAACCCCTTTAAAGGAGAATTGTGATTTGACTGTTCTGGTCATGTTTTTCAAGGTCTATTAAGGTGATACTGTTGGTGAATTTCTTCAGAGAAATTGACTTTGTGTCTCTTGTCTTGACCACAGTATTTCCTCATCACCCAGATACTATTTGCTTTATTCTGTGTTCTAGGCTTTTTATAGTCAGAATGTGAATATTCCATGAAAAAAGATGAAATTGTAACACAGTATTAGCCTTTTCATTTAGATTATCTGACATAATACTCTGTAGATAATTTTAAATACCAATGATAAAATGGTTGTTTCAAATTTCATGTATGCTGTACCGGACAGAGAAAGAAATGGAAGGGAACGACTCATCAGGGAAGACATCATGGAGGTTTGGGCAAGAAGCAGAAGAAAAGGAGAAGAGAACAACACCCATCCTAGATGAAGTCTCCTGTGAGTCACTGATGTCGGGGTCATTTACTTTGTGTTAAATCAACTTTTTATGTGTTTGGTAACCTGGACTACGGGGGATGTATTGGGTCGGTTGTGGTTTTTTTGGTGCTTATGTAGGGTCAGTGTGGCTTGCCCCGGATTGTAAAGCAACCCAACCATGACTCTGGATGAGGGGTTCTCTCACCATGTTTCCTTTCTTGCTTGTAGTAGGGGGCTCTCACACAGAGCGGTTTTGGTGCATTTTTTATGTGTTTCTTAGTGCAGAAATGTTCAGCATTAACTGCTCTGCCTTTCTGCACAAAAACGCACCAAAAAAAATCAAAAAGGCACCAAAAATACTCTGTGTGAAAGCAACTTTATAGTGTAGTTTATTTTAGAAAGTGGCGAGGTGCGAGAACAAGGAGAATTTTTTAAGTGGATATTGTATGTGGGCTGCTGGGGGCTTAGTGCCAGGGCTGATTTTTATTCCTAGTTCGGCCCTGACTGTGTTCCAGCAGAAGAGGTCATTCCTGAATACAAGCCAGCTGTGGGGCCCAGGGGAAGGCCACCCCACTATAAGGGGCAGAGATAAATACAGTTTCTCAAAAGTTCTTTTCCACTTACATGTGTTTTAAACAACATTGGTGGTACAGCCCTTTAATCATGTATACTCAGATCTACATTGTATATTTATGTAACATTGTAGTATTGGTGTTTAATATCTTTGGCTACTTTATAGGTTATGTACTTATCATTTTACATCAAATGTATACTGATGTCCAGCATCTTCTAAGACCTTGAATCATGTTCAGATTTTTGTATTAGGCAACATTCCCAATAAAGTATAATTGTATTATAGTGTAGTCTTTCTTCATATGTGTTGCTGCTCTTAGTGCTGTAGATATGAGAGTGAGAGACAGAAAGAGAGAGAGTGAACACGATGTGTACGAAGAGAAGATCATTCTCCCATTATACAAGTCACTGGTTAGACCACACATGGAATATTTTGCACATTCTTGGGCACCAGTGCATAAGAAAGACATTGTAGAGTTTGAACAGATTCAAAGGCGAGCAACGAAAGTAATAAAAGGACTGGGTGGACTACAATACCCAGAAAGATTAGCAAGATTAGGGTTATTTAGTTTAGAGAAAATACAGCTTAGGGTGAGAAGGGGGGGCATTATTAATATGCTTAAATATATGAAAGGTCAATATAGAGATCTCTCTCAAGGACTTTTCATACTCAAGACTGTATCCAGAACAAGGCGTCCAGAGGAAAGAAAGTTTCTACATAAACATAGAAAGGAATTCTTTACTGTAAGAGCAGTGAGACTGTGGAACTCTCTGCCAGAGAAACTTGTCATGGTGAGTTCAAAAAGCGTCTGGATGCATTTTAAAGTATAATAATTAGAGATGGGCGAATTTCTCAAAAATTCGATTCGCCGACTTCGCCGAATTTTCCGACAAAATTTGTTTCGGTCCAAATTACTTCGGGATGAATCTCATTAAAAAAAAGCTATTTCCAGGCTGCACAGAGCCTGTAGGGTGCTGTAGAACGTTGTGCCATGCTTAAATATGCAGAGGGAGCTTGGTTTGGTCTTCATACAATGTTGTGTTTTAGTATGACACGCATATGACTGCTGCCGCTCTTAGAATCGCTTCACAGCAGCATGAGGTCAGAGAGTGGCACAATGACATACTGGAGGTGGCAAAAACAGGAGTAGGCCACAGAGTGGCACAATGACACAGTGTGGAGGTTACGGCAGCAGCCACAGCAGCAGCATGAGGTCAGACAGTGGCACAATGAAATTCTGGAGGTGGCAAAAACGGGAGTGGGCCACTGAGTGGCCCAATAAAAGAATGTGCATGACACAGCAGCAGCAAGAGCTTGAGGTCAGAGAGTGGCACAATGACAGAGTGTGGAGGTCACAGCAGCAGCCACAGCAGCAGCATGAGATCAGACAGTGGCACAATGACAGAGTGTGTAGGTCACGGCAGCAGCCACAGCAGCAGCATGAGGTCAGACAGTGGCACAATGACATTCTAGAGGTGGCAAAAACAGGAGTAGGCCACAGAGTGGCACAATAACAAAGTGTGTAGGTCACGGCAGCAGCCACAGCAGCAGCATGAGATCAGACAGTGGCACAATGATATTCTAGAGGTGGAAAAACAGTAGTAGGCCACAGAGTGGCACAATGACACAGAGTGGAGGTGATCGCAGCAGCAGCATGAGGTCAGAGAGTGGCACAATGACAGAGTGTGTAGGTCACGGCAGCAGCCACAGCAGAAGCATGATGTCAGACAGTGGCACAATGACATTCTGGAGGTGGCAAAACAGTAGTAGGCCACAGAGTGGCACAATGACAGAGAGTGGAGGTGACGGCAGCAGAAGCATGAGGTCAGAGAGTGGAACAATGATACAGTGTGGATGTCATGGCACCAGCAACAGCAGCATGAGTTCATAGAGTGGCACAATGAAAGAGGCGAGTTGGAAGGCAATAACAGTCCCTGGTAAAGAAGGGTGGAGGCAGAAGGAGACACTCTCAGCAGATGTGTGGCATCAGACAGGGGGCGGCATCTGAATAGTGGCTGAGGCAGGTCATTTTTTTTAAAGTGTTTATTTTAAGAAGAAATTTTTCTTTTTACAAAACAAATTAGAAACCCAATTACAACCATCCATCAATAACATTCAAACCTTTCAAAATTTGCATTACATGAGGTATCACAACCTATTCTTATAGACAGAAAAACAATTCCTACAATTCGTACAGATTCCAACGTCATCAAATGTAATAAAGCAAATACATTATTTAAGCAGGATAGGAAAACATTCACCCCCAATCACACCATTCAATCAGTTAATGTAGCAGCCCAGTCAGTAGTTCCGGATTACAATTACATATGGAGACAAAGGTATCTGAACGACAGAGATCTCTAATGATTCTCGAGAATATTTCCTCCTGCTGATAGGATCGACTAAAAAAAACACCGTTTGGGCCCCCATTTCCCTTTCAAACCGGAGAAAGCCCCAAAGAAAAAAATACATCCAATAAACCCTCAAGAGCCTCTAGGATCCGCCAGGTTTTTCCAATTAAATCATGGGAATTTTAAAGAAACTTTCCGTGATCCCCCCAATATTCCCATTTTTTTGAGTGATTATTTATGAGCATTTGTTTGGGGTTCAATGGGCCGGGTGAAAACAGAGGGGGAAAAGGGGGACACCCCTGCCGAGTTCCCCTATTCAACTAAAAGGAGCTGGACAAAAAAACCATTCACTAGAACTTTGGGGGTTTGGGTTTCCCAATTTAGGGGTTTCCGAAGCCTTTTCAGAACTCCAAAGGGAACCCTATTGCCCCAGCCCGCCCACAGGGAATCCCCATTCTATTGAGCGAACTTTTTCGTTGTAAAAGCCCCGGCAACCCCCCTATGGCGGGAGTTATCAGGGGAATTTCGGGCAAGTTGGTTTTTTAACCCTTCTTAGATTGTATCTGTGGATTTCCCCGGGAAATGAAACCGGAGATCCCCCCCAACAATTGACAAAATGATGGGAATTTAAGTTTTCATCGCAAGCACATTCGCCGGGGATTTTACTTCGATTTTTAATAGGGGAAATGGGTCGATAGGGACTGACATAACCGGTGGCTTGCTTGGTTGGAAATTCTCAAAATGGTAGCCTAAATATGAGATTGGGGCAAATGCCCGCCTCAAAAGGGCCGCCAAAATAAAACCCTTCCCTTTTTTTTTTCCCAAAAGGGGGGGGGGGGGGGAAAAAACCCCTAAAAAAAAAAAAAAAAAAAAAAATTCCCCCCCCCCCCCCCCCCCCCCCCCCTAAAAAAAAAAAAACCAAAAAAAACCCCCCCCCCCCCCCCCCCCCCCCCCCCCCCCCCCTTATTCCCCCTTTTTACCCCCCCCCCCAAATTTTTTTTCCCCCCGGTTTGTTTTCCCCCCCCCCCCCCCCCCTTCCCCCTTTTTGGCCTTTTCCCCCTTATCGCTCTACTGATTTCCTCCCCCCGTAAAGAGCCCCCCTCCCCCCCCACAGATATTGTCGGAAGTGGAGTCCCCAAAAGAAAGCCCAAATCTGGGTTTGTTTGAACGCTGTTTTTTGGGAAGCATAAAATTGTCTATAGTACTGTGCAAATTTGTTTCCGCTATATCTCTGGGGTTGGTCACCTTCCCCTTGTGTCGAAAAATTACATGCCACATTCTTTTTTCAGTGTCTCCTTTTTTCCCAAAAAGGAAAAGGCTCGTCCATTTTTTGTCTCCCTCAGTAAATACCATGTGCCTCTGCGAAAAAGAGCCTTTTGAGTGTATTGAGTAAGAAGAAAATTTATTTTTCCCCTCTGTACCTCTTCCATTTTTCCCCTTGTTTTTCCTCACGGGCAGCCTACTTAGTCGGGCATTTTCCTGGGAAAACCTAACCTCCGATTTCCCCCTTTGGTTTTTTAAAGGGAAATTAAATCCTATGAGGGGGAGAGGGCCCTGGATAAAGAGCCCCCCTGGATACAGTTTTTAAAAACACCCTTTTCGTCAAGGGTCGGGGAAGTGCTTCTTTAAAATTTCCCCCAGTAACTTTATGCTTTCTTGCAAGGTTCTAAACCCCTTTGGGGAAACCTGGGCCATTGGGGTTCAAACGCCCCCCGGGTCTGATTTGCCCCCTAAATTGGCTGAGTCACCCTAACCAAAGAGGGGCGTGGTTGAGTTTCCCCCTGGGCCCGGTATTCCGTTTGGTCCCTACGGGGGGCATATCTTAGCTGGCCCCAAACCCAAAAGGTTTAAAATCGGGAGAGTGACCCCAGTAGTCGCCGAATAGCGGGGGAAAAAATCCCCGGTCAGGGGGTGTCTCCATTGGGATTTCCCGTAAGCCCACACGGATTTCACCCAAAGCCCCCAGGAAACGGGGGCCCACGTGAGTTTTGGGGTGTAAATTTCTAGGTCCCAAACTTAGGGTGAATTTAAAAGTCAAACAAATTTAAAAAACCCCGGGGTGGGGAGGGTAAAAGTGCAGAAAAGCGAAAATTTGGTCCAAAAGGGAAACCGGGGAAAAGGGGTGGGGGGAATTTTTTACCCCCCGAAAAACGTACTCGTCCCCGGGGTTTTGGGCCCCCTTCTTGCCAAATGTCCCTCCCGGGAGGGGCCCAAATATGCACCCTTTTGGTTAAAATGAAATGGAAGAACTCTTCGAAACCAAAATTTGGAAAACCCCTTCTTGCATAATTTAAATAAACTGCATGATAGCACTCCCATTTCCGGGGTTCTCTTAAAGGGTCCCAAAAACCTTTTGCCCCCTCAAAGGGTTTTTCCTGTAATAGGGTTTTATAAGGTTTTAGGGGAGGCCGGAGAAAATTAAAGCCCTGGTCCCCTTTTTAAATTTTTAAATTCGTCCCCTGCCCATTCCGGATTTTACTTTAAATTCCCCGTTTTTAAAAACCCCAAGGGATACCTTCCGGGAAATTTGTATGAGATCAAGGGGAGGGACATCATTCCCCCACCAAAAAAACCCCCTTTGGTAAAAATAACGGCAAAAACCCTTAAAAACATTCCCAAAACCCCCCTCCCCCCTCCCCCACACCACTCCAACAGGGTTTGAGCTTTATGAAAATCCCTAAAAAAAAACCAAAAAAAAAAAAAAAAAAAAAAAGTTACACAAAAAAAAAAAAAAAAAAAGTTCACCTTTATCCCATAAAAAAAAAAAAAAAAAAAAAAAAAAAAAAAAAAAAATAAAAAAAAACCATTTAAAAACTTCCTTTGCTCCCACAGGGAGGGGGCCACCGGGACCCAAAACCAATGATAGCTGCCCCCGGACACCTGAAAGGGGGTTTGAGCTACAATTCCCCTGAAAGGGGGAAAGCAAGTAACTAACAGCCCCGCTTAAATTGTTTCCAGCGTAATGATTTCAATAAGCCCCCATTAACAAAAAGGACAACCTGACCCCCGGGAATTTCCAAATGCCCCAACCAACCCAAATTTTGGCCAGACTTTAGTATATCTAAACCCCAAATTTGGCCAGCATAATGTACATTAAGTTTCCTCTTGTATACTTTCCAGTTCTGATGCATCCGAATTTTCCCGGGCAAAAAGAAAAACCCGCGTCTCCTGTCTCGGCGTTTTTTCCAACCAATCATTGCCTCTCAGGGGGAAGTAAAGAACGAGCTTATCCTGGTTTCCACCCTCAGAAGTGGGGGACAGAAACGCTTTTTTCCCAAGCCAAAGATCACGGAGTCGTTTCCCTTTTCCAGAGGGGAAATTTGCCGTCTCTTTTTTTGGGGCCTTCTTTGGGATAACCCGGGAAAAAGGGGACAGCCTTGTGTTTTCATACTTAATTTTCCCCTTTTTTTTTTGCGGCCCCCACGTTTGCTTCGTGGTAGGGTTTAATTCATCCCCTTTCATAAAAAACGGGGGTGCAGGAGATTGGGCAGGGGCCCTGGTGGGGTTTCTGGGGGCCCCTCCCAATCACAAAGCAGGAGGAAAGAGAAATGGGGTAAGAAATTGCTTTAAAAGGTTTTTCCGTAAAAATTTTTCTGGCTCAAAACCCTTTCCCGCCCCTCTGGAAAACCTAAAAATTTGAAATTTGTTTCTACGGGGGGGTTTTCGGCATCTTCCACTCTGCCCTTGGATAATTTTAATCTGTTGCGCTTTTAGGGGTGGTAGCAGCTCCTGGGACCCCAGTAGGGGGTTTTCCCAACCGGGGTCAATTCGCTTCTCAGCCCCCAAATTGTTCTTCCCTTCCCTCTATCCTTGTTTTGCCCGTATAGGTTTTAAGGGCGGCCTGCGAAAATTCGATTTTAACGGGCGGGGCAGTCTGACATGCGCAATAGTGCCATTATCTTGTCAGAAATCTAGCGCGTTTGAGATGACGCCCGCCGGCCCCCCCTTCCTAAAGTTTGATCATGGCTTTTCCACCGCCCGGGGTTTTGCTGTGGGCCCGGCCCCCGGGGATGGCCCGGTTTCCGGCCCCATTTTAAAACAACCCACAAAATTTGTAAATTTTCAATAGGGGCCCCGGGTTTTTAAAAACTTTTCAGGGAGAGAGTATAGCAGTTTTTTAAGGCCCCGTGTCTTTATAAGGGGGCCCTTTTAAAAGGGAATAATTGGGAAATGTTTTTGGGGGGCCCCAATTTTTCCCCCCCATTTTAGAGAAAACAAGCCCCACACTTTTTTGCCCCTTCACTTTTGATTCTATCTTATTAAGTCCTGTCTGCCAGTTCCGGCACTGCTCTCCCCTTTTGGGCCCTCTTATCCATTTCAGTATGAGATACAGGTACCTGTTGCTCTTCTTTTTTTCCTCAGGTGACCTTTTTAGCTTGTGTTTACACGCCCGGAGCAAAAAAGGGAAGAAAGGGTGGTTGTCTCAACCCGCTTTGGGAAACCTTAGGCCCTTTAAACCCCAAAAAACCTTTTTGGGGGCCTTTTTCTTCTCAGAGCCGCTGCCTGCCAGGGGTTTTTTCAGGGTGCCAAATTAGCAGATTTTGGAGTTTGTTGGGGCCCAAAGGGGGATTTTTAAAAGCAGGGGTACTTGCAGGATTCTGCTGGGCTCTCTCTCAGGTTTTTTTTCCCCCCCCACCCCCCCATGTGTGCGGCCATGGCCCCGAGGCAAAGGGAATTTTAAAACCAGGTATTTCTCAAAATTTTGGTGAGGCGTCTTTGGGTGATATGTAATCTGGACCCCCTAAGGGTTGGTGTGTGGAAATTTCCCGGCCCCATTTCCCCGCTTGATTCATTTTGGGGCAAAGGGCAGGGCTTTCCACATTTCCCGTTTGGGCAAGGGGTTTTTCCTTGGGAAAAAAAGAATGGCCCCCCCCCTTTTTGATGCCCCCCTATGTCCCGGGGAGGGACGGGTTCTCCACTCAAACTCACAAGTTGCGGCCCACACTCCAGTTTTTGGGTGCATAAATGTCCCGCGGGGTCCCTTTTTTAACTGGGGTGGGAGGGGTTTTTGTTAAGTTGGCCACCACCTTAAAGGGGTTAAAGGGGGCTGCTCCCCCGGTCCTGCTGCTGCTGCTGCTGGCGGACGGCCCTCCCCACTAGGGCGGGTGGGAAAAACTGCTCATCAGTGACTCCCGACTTAGGTTGGGTGCCTGATGGGGGTGGTTTTGCTCCTTCCCCCCACCTTCCCACGCAGCCGCGGGGAGTAAATACGTGGATTGGGGGAATCCCCTGGTCGAAATGTCAGAGGGGGGACGGGGCCGACATAGGGAGCGGCCAAAATGACTAGGGGGGATTTCCCTTTTAGTATTTGATTTTGTCATCCCCTCAGCAGCTGGAAAAAGGGTTCCATTTTTTTACCCGGTAGCAACGGGGCCTAAAAGGGGGTTTAGAGCCAGAATTCATCCCCCTGCCCGGGTGGGGGGCACATTTAGCTGTTCCCCTAGCCAGGCAAAAACAGAAAGCTGCGGGCCAAACTGCCAAAAATGATCCCAGGGGCTCCCCTGCCTTTTTATCTTCATGTATACTGCCACGGTGCTTGGGGTCATCTGCCCCCTCTTCCTCATCTCTATCTACCTCCACCAGTACTTTCCGGGTCCCCCCTTTTCTTGTTTACCTGGGTAGAAATCCACTCAATTTTACCAGACAATGCTTCTGCTTCCAAAAGTCCTCCCCTCTCCTCCCCCATTACTCCCCACCGGGGGTCTCCTGGGCCTGAGATGAAATCGCCCCTTTTCCGTCCTCTGCCCAGACAGAATTTTTAGCATCTGTTCCCGCACTGAAGCAGTGGAATGATTATTCATCCCGGGAGTCCTGGCGAAGGGCAAATAAAGTCGCCTTCCCCCGAATGGCCTCAGCAAAACGGGGGGTGGCACCAATGTAGCTGGGCCCCTGGCTGATATCAAAATTACACAGGGGGAAAACTCCTGTCCGCTTTGGGTCATCAAAAAAACGTTAATGGGGGCCCTTTTTTGTTCATACAATCGGTCCAACATGTGCCCGGGGTGGGGAATTTTCCAAGGGTCGAAACATGGGATATCCGAGTTGTTGGGGGAGGCCTTTTTTGCCGCTGCAACTCGAGGGGGTTTTTCCTGGCTTTGTGGGGAAAGGATAAGTGCATGAAAAAAGTTTCCTGGCCATTTTCAGAAAACTTTTGAAAAACGGGGGGAAGACCAGGAAAAATTTTCACAAAAAAAGATTAAAAACCTTTCGCCATGAGGGCACATGGACCCTCCCTTTCCCCGGTCAGCGGGGGCAACCAAAGTTCCTCCCCTTTTCCCTCCCATGGTTCCCTTTTTCAGGGTTTGGGGCGGAGAAAAGCCACACATCGATTTCCCTGCTGGGGATGGGAAACGCGGAAACAAAAAGGGTTTATCCCTGTGTGACTTCGATTGCCCAAAGGGAAGGCATGTGTAGACGCGTGAAACCCCTGTGCCCCACCCCCGGGGGTAGATGGACCATTACCCTTTTGGAGGCTGAGGGTGGTGGTATGGTGGAGGAGGAGGAGGCGGCCCTTGGGCAGGAAACAGCAAAATTTGACAAAGTGGAGGGAAAAGGGGCCATCTCTTTTCCAAGTTGTTGGTTTTGCCCGGGGCAGGAAGCCATTCAAAAAGTGGGCCCTAAAAGGGGCCTGTTTCTGGCCCCTGCCGTTTGTTAACGCTCCAAACGTCCGCGCTTTCCTGACCCTTGGAACCAAACCGGGTAAACTCCCCGGGCTGGCCCCCCTTCTGTTCTTCATATTTGTGAAGGGTTGGGTACTGCCTTTTTTGGAAAAAAAATTACGGCTTGGACTCTCAAATCCGGCCCGGGGCCCGGCCCTTAATTTCCCCTGAAAAAGGTGAAGGGGTTTCCCCCATTTGGAAGGGAGGGACTGCAGTAAAAAACAACTTGGACCCGGGGCCATGGTCAGCTTCCCGAAACCCCTTTGGATGGTTGGACGCCTTTCTGTTTTTCTCTTTGGGGAATGCCTCGTTGATTGACTTTTCTGGGCCTGAGTAGATAGGGGGAAAGGGCATCTGGGGCCCAGGAGATGATGGCAAAAGGGGGTGGTGGAGGCCTTTATGGGGGTGCAATTGGGATGCGTGCCACTGGGGGCTGCCCGCTGGGTGTTTTCTGCGGGGGGCCCGGGTGGCCACCCCCAAATTTGAGCCCCGTTTCTCCCCGGCCACCGGATGGTGACGCTAAAGGTTTGGGGCGCGGGCCATGGGCCATTTAGCTCCCTTTTGGCCCGCTTCCTTTCTGCCCACAGGGTTCTACATATTTCCCATAAATTTGGCTCCTCCGGTGTTTTAGCAAAGAACTGCCACACCACCGAGTATCTGATTTTACTGCCAACGCTCAGCACTGAGTGTCTACTACCACCGCTGCCTCGCTGAGCCCCTGTGCCGCCACTTTCTTGGACCTGCGAAGCGGGTTTTCTACCCCGTGGCCGCTTGGCTCCTGACCTCACATTGCTGCTACCCTGCTGACTTACGGCCACACAACCCACTTGCTGGCTGTGCCGCTGCCTGAGGCGCAAGCTGACGCCCTCTTCTCCTGACGATGATGAAGCCCTTGCGTTAACCGGCTCCCAAGTGCGGTCGGCTACATCATCATCGATTTGTATTTCATTGTCACTGCTGTCCTCATCACCGGTCTTGGTATGCAGAGGCTGACCCCTCACAACATGACCTCCCATGCCACTCTCCATATCTATACTTTGCCGCCTACTGCAAGAAGCAGGGGATACTGACCCCATTTCTTCGCAGCCAAGTAGCTGATGACTGCCCTCCTCAAATTGTTCATCCTCGCTCTATAGTGGTGCTGAGCCCAGACCACATAGTAGATCTCTGGCTGAGGGACCCGGATGGGACAGAGGCAGGTTGAGGACAGGTGAGGGCCGCTGACCCGCTCCCGGGCCATGCCAACAAAGGGTTGTGTCTGACGTTCCCACCGACTCTTGGCTGGGGTTGTCAGATGTCATCTGGGAGGAAGTGGATGACCTAGTCAACCAATCAAGAACCATTGGGTTGCTGAACAACACACGGCCGCTAGATGACACCGGCAGTTCTGGCCTCACCGAGTGACCCCTGCTGCGACGTCCCCTTGCTGTGCTGCGACCTGGGCCTGCTCCAGGAATGTTTGTGCCACTGCCACTCGCAGGTAAAGAGCCTGCCACCTCTCTCTCTGACATACTGTTTGTTCTAAAATGTACAGCCTCTGTTTGATGAAGATATCTGTATATGAAAAATACACACCCTGTATTTGACTCCAAATTAACCCACTAACAAGCTTGGGTAACCCTTGGATATAAATTGCGCTCCACAAATGGGCAGGAAAAATTAACTTGTATGTGCCGTTTAAAAACACTGTGTATTTTACCGAATATAAAAGCACAGACAGGCTTAATTAACCTTCGGATATGAATTATGCTACAGAATTTCTTTTTTGGCGGTGAAAAACGTTTCTTTTACTGAGTACAACTGCAGAAAAATACTTAGTTAACGTTTGGATGGAAATTACGCAAAAGAAGTGTGCGGACAATAAATTACCAGCTTTGTAGTGTGTTAAAACGGCGTGTATTTTACGGATCACAACAACAGAACAACTGGTAATTAACCTTCGGATATGAACGATGCCACAGCCACAATTTCTTCTTTGGCGGGGAAAATGAAAGTTTCTTTTACTGAATCCAACTGCAGAAAAATACTTTGTTAACCCTTGGATGTAAATTACGCAAAAGAAATGTACTGCCAACAATTACAAGCTTTGTAGCGTGTTAAAACAGCGTGTATTTTCCGGATCACAACAACAGAACAACTCGTAATTAACCTTCGGATATGAATTATGCTACAGCCAAAATTTCTTCTTTGGCGGTGAAAAAGAACGTTTCTTTTAGTGACCACAACAGCAGAACAACATTTAATTAACCCCTGGATCTAAATTGCGAGAAATAAATGAGCAACCAAAAAAATTAAGTGCTATTTGGATTGTAAAAACGCTGTTTCTTTAACTGAATACAACAGCAACAGGCTTAGATAACCCTTGGATATTCAATGTGCTGTGAGGAGATAGCATTACAATGTATATGCAGCTGCACTGGACGCACACTGGACTTCAGATCCAATACCCCACAAAATCAGAATTAGAACGTAAGAGAAGCAGTCTCTGAGACAAGCTGTGACACCCGCCAAAAATTGCTGTATAAAAGTGAGTTCTTTAGTATGAGATATCATAAGCAGCCGTGGCAGCACCTTCCCTACTCAGTACAGTGAGAGCAGTATGAACTGCCAGCGTCGCGCCCGGACTTATATAGTGCGGTGACGTTACAGAATCCCGCCGGTCTCTGATTGGCTTCATCTCTGCACATGTCATGTAGGCTACGCCTTTCTTCCTCCCAGACTTCTTTGCCCCATGTAACGCCATGTGCTCGCAGCCATTTTATCAATTAAAAACACGCTTCGTTCGCGCGAATAACCCCAAACTTCGACTTCGTTCAGAATCGAAGTTTTCCTGAAATTCTAAACGAATTCCACTTCGTTAGAATCAATTCGCCCAACTCTAATAATAATATATTAAGCTATAATGAATAGGATTCTGGAGAAGTGTCATTGATCCATAGATTTCTTTTTGATTTCCAGACCTGGAGTTCGGAAGGAATTTTCCCCCTAAAATGTGAACAACTGGTTTCTACCTCATGTTTTTTTTTTTTTTTGCCTTCCCATGGATCAACATTATAGCACAATAGGCTGAACTGGATGGATGCAAGTCTCTTTTTAGTCCTAAACTTTGTGACTTGCCCCCGTGGCATGTCTTGTGTCAGTGACTGAATTGTAATAAGTGCTGCCATAGCCACACTCAAGGATTGGCTGCTCATCTGCAACAGTCCTATATTCCCCTGCTAGTCCCCATTCAGATCTCTGTAACTATACTGTGCAAAATTGACATGTAATCACTGCTGCAGCCATAAAAATATTTTATGCAAAACCTCCCATTTTATACCCTCACTCTCCTGGAAGCCCCAACATGCTAGATACTCTAAATGTACTGTGAAAAGGAATCTGAGGGCACTCTCTAATGGCATCATGAAGAAGTGACAGGCCTGTGATCTGTTACCTACTGTATGTGGGGATATGCAGTTGCTTTGGAGAAATCACAGTTTATTATTTGCATTGAGATGCCAGTGCTGAGGCTAGAGTCCAATGTATATGGGAAATTCCTGCCACCAATTAATAGCTTGCGCTCTTGCACAACAATAGGAGAAATCTGCCAATCTGTGGCTGGTGGGCAGTGTATCCCTGCAGAGCTGCCATGAGTAATTAGCAGCCTCCATACAATCATTGCATCTGGGCTCCTTTCCCATTATCAATTTCTATCTTGCACCAGGTCAAGGGGCCTTTTTTATTTATTTTTTTTTTTTTACAAAATTTGATCAGGGTCCCTTACAAGAGTACTGCCAGTACTGCAATGAGTTTGCCCATGGATCCATGTATCTCATGAATATATCAGATTCCTGCCATGCAGCATTTGCATCACACTGCAACAAACACATTTCAAGCTCTACAATATTAAAACAAGTGCACACAAAGGTGACAGATTTTTAGTCCAGCAATGGCTGCATAAATGAGGCAACAGGTTCCTTATAAGAAGCAAAGATACATTATGTCATCAACTTTTTTGTTTAGGGGACCTACACTAAGCTTGAAAGGGTTTTCTCACTACAAAGATTAGCTTTCAGTTTAAAGAGACAGTCAAATAAAGACTTTTTCTAAAAATATTGGTTAATAGATTTTACTTTAGTCATGAGATAAAGGTGTTTTTATGTGCTCTGATGTGCACACAGGTTTCTATGGTTACCTGCATACCAGACAGACATTTGTTATCTGATTAGTTGGTAGCACAGAGTCACCCCACTGACAGATTGAAACTAATTATATCTAACAAGTCTAGCGTCACTAAACAAAAGATACATATTCTGTGAGGACTGAAAAGCATGGCTTTATCTGTAATCTTGTTAGAGATAACAATCTCCTGCACTGTCATAGTAATGGTTCCCTAGAAGTTGAATATGCTAATCGCTGATTTAGAACCTCCCACAGTCTGAGGAGACAGAGTAAGTGCTAAATTTTTAAAACTCAGTGAAATATGGTGGTGAGAAAACCCCTTTAATCCTGTCCAGCTTATTACAATTTCTAGTCATGATTATAAAGATAGGAAACTACAAAAAAGGCTCACAGTCAGCCATTTAAAATAGAAGAGAAAAAAAAATGTTAAAATAGCATCAGTCACTCATTCTCTATGCTGGCTTGTATACACACACAGTCAAATCAAATTATTATAACCACCAGCTAATATCTGGAGTAATCACTGCGTGAAGCGCAGACAGCAGTTAGATAGCCTGGGAGTGACTCAATAAGGACCTGGTAGGTTGTCATAGGTCTCTGAAGCCATGCTGCATCCCACAGCTGCTGGAGGGTGTGAGGGGGATAATCCATAAAGCGAACACAATGATCAAGGTGGTTCCACAGAAGCACAATTGGGTTCAAGTCTGGGGAACTAGGAGGCCAGAGTAGTCCTTGGAAGTCTTGGTACTGCTATTCTAACCAATAGCAGACACTTCTAGTCATGTGACATGTTGTATTGTCTCGTTGGAAAATGCCACCCACCCTACGGAAAACAATTCGAATGTATATGTAATTTGGCCGGATGGATTCACACCTAAATCAGTTGTGAGTGCCTCCTACATGGATAAGTGGGCTCAGAGAATGCCTCAAAAGCATTCCCCAGACAATAGCACTGCCACAACCAGAAAACTTAATCCTTTTCTGCCAGTGAGACTTTGATAGCAGAGGTGCAATGACTATTACTCTGCTTCAAAGCCCCAGATGCTGAGGATTTGCTTAACTATTGTATTAGACACGTCTGCTAGCCCCCTGGTTCATTTTGATGGAGAGCTGCTCAATCTGCCCTTACGAACCTTCGCAGCCAACGTTCACCTCTCACATCAATGGCACAAGGTGCTCTACAGTTTCCACGCCACTTGTTCACGATGATGCCATTTGCCCAGTCATGATACAATTTCACCACAGCAGCACATGAACACTTCACAAACTGCATAGTTTCAAAAGCACCGCCACCCTTGACCAATAAACACCTATTTTTGCTACTCTGCTACATTGCCCCTTTTACACAGCAACACAGAATATGTGGGTAGACAGCCAATGACACGCCTTGTACAAGGAAGCTCACAACACGAGTTCCTTTATGAGCTAATCACTGCCGACATCAAAAGTAGGAAGTGGACCTAAAAATGTTCCTCGACTGTGTATATCGCCTACTATGATTTTTTTGTTTTCATTGTTTGGTAGTTTAACCCTTTGATTACTACTGCATCTACATGAGGACTATATTTGACTTGGTGGCTTCTGTTCTAGTTTGGGTTGCTATTTACCTCCGTTTTAAACATGTTTTATTAACCCCTTAATGACCGCCCACAGTCTTTTGGCAGCAGATATTGCAGGTCATTATCCTGCAGTGATGCCAAACGCTTCTGCAGAAAGAGGGGTTTTTGCATCTCCTAGCACCGCAGCAGCACTAGGAACAGAGCTGTAGTTAGCAGCTCCGTTCCTAGAGCAGTCTCTGTAAGCACTGGGAAATGGTGGAAACCTCTGATCCTCGGCACTTAACCCTTTGATTGCCACAACATCATCAAAAGCCATTCTCCTGCTCCATCAGGTGATTGGGACACCCAGTAACCTAATGGAGCCTGGGGAACATCTCAACAATCAGCCCTGGGGACCTGGAGTAGACCCAGGGCTGTCTGTATAACAAGCCTGCACTGTGTGCTGCCCTGTGTGACACTGACACAGACTGTAATGTATTAGCTACATGAATATGCTAATACACTACTAAGTGTAAAAAAGAAATGTACAATAGTTATCACTTCATGGGATTAAAAAAATAGAAAAAAAAACATACATAAAATAGTGAAGAAAAAATAAATAAAATAAAAATAGATATTTAATAAAATGTTATTGTTCATATATTACACACACACTACATGACCATAATGACTTGTAGGATTCATCTAACTGGTTATTTAGTGTGAAATGTGATTGATGTAAAAAATAATTAAAGAAAAAAAATTCTGCAGTAATTTATTTGTAAACTTAAACTATGCCCCCCCAAAATACAACTTCTCCCACATAAAACATATTCTCATACAACGGAGTTACTAAAATGAAAAAAAAAAAGTTACAATTTTTGAAACACAAGGAGGCAAAAACTACAAAATTTAGCTGGTCATTAAAGGGAATGTGTCATCAAAAAATGAATTATTTTCCCCTTACAGACCTACTGAGGGGGGTCACCTTACCCCTAATAACCTATTTGAGTTTGTTCAATTAAAACATTTTTTCCCCTCCACCATCAAAAAACTTCACTAGGGCCCCATCCCCGATGGAAAGGCTATGTCTCTCCCCATCAGTTCCTAGGCATCTAATCTCTCAGATTTATTTGTGGCTCCTTTCCCCTTCTGAGCAATCTCCTCCCTCTTACTGCGCAGCCTGGGAAAAGGAGCTTCAGAAGACTTTCATCATGGATCAACGGAGGAAATGCTTCCACCTTACCCATAAAGCCGTTATTGCCAGTAGGTCTCAGGAGACTAGTTACAAAATCCTCTCCAGGTGGTACCAGGTGCCTGTTCTCCTCCATAAATGGTTCCCCACCATTCCGGACACTTGCTGGTGGTGCAATAAGGAAGCCGGCACCATGGTTCATATTTGGTGGGAGCATACTGTCCTCCAGAGGTTTTGGGACACTGTTCTCTGGGCCATCAATGATTGCACAGGGGTTGCAGTGCCCGACTCCCCAGAAGCCACGTTATTATATATGTTTCACTATCCACAAGCCACTTACAAGAAATCCTTACTCAAGCATCTCCTTCAGGCAACAAAAAACGTCATACCCAGGCGCTGTCATCAGACCTCATATCCTTCGGTGTCTGAGTGGATAGAAGAGGTCTCTTTTCTTTATCGAATGGAGGAACTGATAGCCCATTCTTCTGAAGATGCTATCAAGTTTGTGCGTATATGGCACCCATGGGGTCCATCGGGTTGATTGGCTAACTGAGTGGGGTCGGGCACTTGGTGTTGAGTAGTTCTTCTTCTTAGCTATTTATATCTCTCCTTGCTGCCTTCTTTGCCACCGTGGCCCGATGGACCTATTGGGTTTACCCTCCCTTTTTCTCTTTTTCAAAGAAGTCAAAATGTTAATTCTATTTTGTCTTTTGCATTCCGTCTCATGTGCATCTGTCTTTTGTTAATGGACATGCAATCTTGATTGATCGTGTCTTAAACATGGTACTTCATTCTGTTATTTGACTGTGATACTATGTTTTTTTGTATCTTATGTTAAAAGAAAATTGTTCAATAAACACTAAATTTAAAAAAAAAAAGAATTATTGTTTAACTCACATTTACTATGCCTAATAATAGTCTGACACTTCCTGTCCGTATAAAAACATTTCCCGCAGTCTGCTTATGATCAGTACAAGCAGAATTAAACTGAAAGGAGACACCAATGTGTATAGATAGCATAGGATCCACCAGTCACAATAGGAGATAGTCACAGTTCACCTTCTCCTACTCCCTGCACACTGACTTCTTCCCAGGTCACAGAGCATGACTAGAAAACTCTCCTATAGAAGTCAATGGGACTGATCCAATTCATAGGCTCCTTTGTGCATGAAGCTGCTGTAAAACATCTCTCTAAATGTTGTTAAAGTAATGCAGGCAAGAATGTTGTCCCCACAATGACATACAGACAACTGAATTCAGAAATTTACAATCATAAAATAAAAACGGCTAAAAACAAAAGAAGACTTATCAGTGTCTTGTATTAATAAATGAAAAAAAAATTGGGGAGAGATTCCCTTTAAGTACTTTTCAGGTCTGGGGCTTAAAGGAGTTGTCTCATTACAAGCTTTCAGCCTGCTTCAAAGGCAAAGGAGCAAAGGATTTTTGAATTCAGGGGCGTGCTTCTTGTCTGCCTCTTCTCCTCCCTCTTCCCCCCTCCCCTCAGCACACAGACAGCTCTCCTCCATAACTTCTATACAGCAGGGGGAGGGCGAGGGAGTTTGCTGCCAGGGTTAACCCTGTGTGTGCCTGCCTAGGTCTGCTGCAGGCTCTTGCTGCTAGATCAGCTGTATTGTCAGCTCCAAGGAGACAGCAGAGAGAGGGCTGATCTATGAGTGTGGAGAGTTCTGTGAATCTGTGATTGCGAATAGCAGAGCAGAGGGATGTAAGTGTTCGTACACCCCCTGCGTAGCATACAAATCTCCACATCTCCAGCAACAAACAGACCCTGTCAGAACAGACACAGGGCAGCTATGAAGTGTTACAATAATCACAATGTGTCACTAATACAGCAGAGCATGAAGCGTTCACAAGCCTCCCTGATCTGTTCTATTAGTATAGTCACAGCTCCACAGACACATGGTGATTATAGTAACTCACAGGGTCACTGCTGTCAGCCTCACCTCTGCTCTCCTCACTCTGTGTAGAGAACAGGAGGATGCTGGCACACACAGGGTTAATCCAGGCAGTACTGACACAGAAGTCAGAGCCCTCCCCCCTCCCTCCACTACAGAAGCATTGTGTACAGGAGGGGTTCTGTGCTCTGACCTGTATTCTGAAGGTGATGAGTCATCAGAACTGACAGCCAGTGAGATAAAGATCAACAGGTCAGCTGCTATAGAGTGAAGCTGATGTACTACTACTAACAGGGATAACTCAAAATCAGTAGGACATTTGTATTGCACATACTGTATATTGCAAAGCTGCTTGTTTTTTAAAGATCTTTTAATTAAAACCGAATCATTGTAGCGAGACAACCCTTTTAAGTGGTTAATGATTCTAACAGCCCGTCCACATAGCAAGGTTTTTGGTATGATTTTCAGACGGTTTTCGAATTTAAAAACTGTCTGAAAACCGACCAGCAACCGTCCACATAGACTTTAATAGCAAATCCGTTCAGCAGTCCACACTGAACGGATTTTTCTGCCAGCATTCCGAAAAACTTTCAACATGAACGATCCTCCTCCGGTTTTCAGAAGATGTGCATTTGCATTGTTGAGGGAGACAGGCGAATCCGCAAACCGCAGAAAGAACCTGTCCCCCAAAATCACCCAAAAAACGACAAAACACCGTCTGGATTCTTAAAATAGAATCCCACCGGTATTTTGTTACTGCCGTGTGGACGCACCCTAATAGTGGCATAGTATTTAAATGTACCTAGCTGTGTGAGCCTTGTTCATACGATTGACACCATGTTGTGTGGCCACACTGTCTCTTCTAATTAATCAATTGACTTATTTTTATGTTTACACAGATGCAGTGGACATTAATGTATCATTATCTGTAGGATAGAAAAGTTAACAGTTAACACTTGTGATATGTCCTCTTGTCACGATGCAGTAGGTATACACTATCACTGAGTAATTACACGACAGACACCTGCTTTCCTGAATATACATAAGCGTGAGGGTCCCCCAAGAGATGCTATGGGTCAGTAGAACCAATGCTGTACATCACTTACATGAATTCTATATTTTACTAGTCAAACATAAAGCTTTCGTTACTTGTAAATCATGTTTTATAGTAGTAGGATTTTCTGTTTACATGAGCACTTGCTGAGAATTGCTGGATAGGGATAAAATCTCTCTAGGTCTGGGTTTCAGGCTAGAATTTTCAGCAGTAGAGAACTCTCTCCAGTATTCTAGTGCAAGCCTTCCTGCAGATGTCTCAGCTGCACAATGCAAATGTTTGTCTTCCCTCATGAGCCTCTTTGGGGCTGCACAGCTTTATCAGCTCTCTGTGTATGACAGACCTCTTTATCAGCCTGGCAGATAGGAAGAAACCATCATAGATCATGCTCCATACAGAGCATAAGAACCCACATTAATGAATGCCTGTCACCGGCATAAACCTAGAAAATGAATACAGTCACACATAAAAAAGATGAAATATATTACAAAATCCAATGACCGTTTTGAAGACGCTTGGAAGCATTAGAGACAATAAGGAGGATAAAAATAAATAAAAATGATTTTCTGTGCAGCTCAGTATGTTGCTGGGTGAGTTTTTTGCCCTTCCATAAATTCTCCTGTAAAGGATTTTTCATAATATAAAATATAATTATACAGTATACTTCAATTAACATTGTAAAGTACAAAAACAATGAATAATATCTATGCAGTACACCTACAATATTTTGGTGATTTCTTGGTACTGATGTGGAATAATTCTGTGGCCCATAATTCTTCTGCAGTGTGTCTATTCTTTTGACATGTCTGTTTTTAGTAAACATTTTCTAAAATAACCATGCTAGAGAATTGGTTTTTTTTAGAAGATAACTTGGGAAAAATCCAGCAAACATTGGCATAGTGTAACAAGGTTCATTTATTGAAAAATAAAATCTTCTAAAAATGTGGCATAATTAACAAAGCAGGGAAACTACTGACGCATTTCAAGCTGTCAGCTCTTCATATGTTAAACTCTAGAATATGCAGTCAATATATACACAGTGATAAAATGAATCTCACCTAAAGCCAATGATGATCCTGGCTACATCTCAGCATCCTAAACACTGCCCAAAAATGACATGGTGGACACAAGTCCAAGGTGCTAAACAGCGTATGCCCAGAAAGACCCAACTCCTGGACTCAAAGCAGAGCTGTAATCTGTGGCGCTAGACCCCGGTAAGGGAACCACACAGGCACAAAACACAATTTTTTTCCATTATTAAACTACATTGTTTTTCATGAGCTCCATTCACATATCATTCTACCCATTAAATTTTTTTTTTTTGTCTTCTGTGTACTTTGTTGTTTTTAGCATGTCTCTGTTTTCATTCTTTGTTACTCATCTCCCCATTGGTGTGGCCCGTGCTGCTTTCCAGAATTCCTTTTCCAATAACACTGGGGTGCCCCATGTATGGTATTTACCAGTTTATCAATGCCTGTGTGGTTCCCTTCCCGAGCGCTGTTTACAGCTTCATTTGGGCTTGTGAGTTGGGCATGAGGACTTGCCCTTGTGCAGTGTTTAAGATGCGTAGATGCAGCCGGGGTAGTCATTGGTTTGATGTGAGATTAATTTTATGCTTGGTATCACTATGTATATAATGACTGCATATTCTAGGGTTGAGCATGACTATGATTAGCTTTGTAAATTATGCCATGTCTTTAGATTTTGTTTTCTAATAAAGGAGCCTTTTTTCACTATACCAAGATTTGCTGGATTTTTCCCAAGTTATCTGCTGTTTCTACATGTGCTACATAGTTCTGTGCAACCTTAAAAACATGGAGTAGTCATTGTTTTTTAGAACTCTGCATTTTGGCATCTCTGTGTCATGCCTCCTGGAGATGTATGAATAAATTGACAATGGGCCAAGGTCAGATTGTGTAAGACAAATCCTTTCCACTCCATTTTAGGACATGACACCTGCTACAACTAGTCTACAGGTATTGGAATAACAGAAGTTCACCTATGTGCCTTATAAAGTTATGTCAGAGAACATGTAAGCCAATGATTTTACATTCACCCTCAAAAAGATAGGCAAAAGAAATCAGCATTGCCAAAAACTTCTCGTCTTATTGAGCTAGAAATATTAAACCAGTAGCATAATTTCACCTACAGACTTTTTAGTGAGTCAAGCATTGCCCCTGCTATTAAGATTTATGGGTGATTTAGAATCAGAATATATTAGTGAAGTTGACGATCTTTGCTTTGTTTCTTTTTTGGTCTTTACTATATACTGTAGACAAAGGCTGACATATTAGGGCAGACTGTAGCATCATATCTTTATTCTACAACAGATTTTTACAGCTGAAACATCTTTTACGTGAACCAACCCATTGTCTCCTAGTGCACCATGAATTTCTTAATGTAGAAACCAGGGATGGGACAAGGTATTTTGTGCCCTAGTCAAATAGGAAAAATAGGCCCCCACTATCCCCCCAAAAAATGCAAATGTCTTCTCTTGACCTAATGCATTGTGCCTGTAGCTGCATCCTCCCCAGTATGGTAAAAAACACTTTGTGCCTTTCATTCTTGGAGGCGCGGTATAAAAAACATAATATTTTTATTCAGCGGGGGAGTAGTGTGTATCGAGAGGTGATATAGGAGGCCACATTCTGCATAACTGTCTAGATGTTGATCATTGCATTTGAATATACAAATGACCAAGATGCTCAGCTCCAGAGCCGGCATCATACATCCTCGTCCCTTTTCCACCCTTTGTCTTTTGTACCCTCTGCCTACCCATCATCCCAGCCTTGTTAGATACATGTTTGCTCTATTTGTTTGTTGATTGTTTCCCCGAAAATAAGACATCAACTGAAAATAAGATCTGGTGCATTTTTTTTAGCTTAGAAATATAAAGCCTCCCCTGAAAATAAGACCTAGCGGCAGTCATTACTACAGCTCCCCCCATGCCATACATTAGCGTTAGCAGATCATTTAGATAGGTCTTACCTTGTGTGGGAGGCTACCTGAACAAGAGGTTCTCATTTAAGGAAAGTGTTATTACTAGACATGTTTCTAAAAGAAATGGAGTCACAAGAAATTCACCATGAAATTCAGGGTTTGGAGAGTTCTGATGATGTTCATGAAGATGACGACATGACGGTCTTTGAATAAATGTTTTTTTTTTTTATTTTCATAAGTACCGGGATCGGTAAATTTACCATAGATTGTTGTACATGGAAATAGTCTCAAGAAATTCTTTATGGAATTCAGAGTTTGGCTGGTTATGCTTATGTTTGTGATGACATGACTACAGTATATTAATAAATGTTGACTTTTTGTTCAACAATAAATGTGAATTCTTGTTTATTGAAAAATAAGACATCCCCTGAAAATAAGACCTAGCGCATCTGGGGAGCAAAAATTAATATAAGACACTGCCTTATTTTTGGGATAACAGAGTACTAACCCATCACTAGTAGTGACTGAAGGGGGCACTGTCACTGTTAAGAAGTAAAAGCTTAAACAGTGATGTAGGGCAATATCACCCTAATCAGCTACTGCAATGCACACAAGCTGACTGCCAGGAGCTGGAAGTCAACAAAAGACTTAGGGAGAGGACTGGCAGTGCCATCACTAGAACAGAGGTCAGTAGAGGGGTAAGTATGTTTTTTTTCTTTTTACAAAAGCAGACTTTAAATTAAAAATTCTGAGGTGGACATCCAATTTAAAGGGATGTTCAAAAGGTTTTTACTACTTGTTAGTCATTAGAATAGAAAAAAAAAACTTACCTTGTAAACCCACCCATTCCAGTGCCATGGTTGGTCTTGGTGACCCGGTCAATGATTTCAACATCCATTCGTCATCTTCACATGACTCTGCAGTAATTCACAAGCTGTAACAGTCTCTTGCTGGATATATGGCCCGCAAGTGCTGTGGCCTGTGATTGGATGCAGTGTCATTTAAAGAATGAACTGTGAGATCATCGGCCGGGATCACCAAGACTGGCTGAAATGCTGAAACAAGCGGGTTTACAAGATACGTTTTATTTTTTCCTTTTCTTTTTAGTCATCTCCTAACCAGCAGTTAAAATTTTGGAACACATTTTTTTGGGTTAAATAATACTTTATTTGCATCTATGAGAGTATAAATATAACACTAAAAATATTTATGTATAATCACTGTTTGCGTATTAGTGGTATCAATTGCGACGCGATCACTAACAAACAGGTATTTTAGATGCAAATTAGATTTTCATACCATTACAAAAATATATGGGTGTATAATAAAAAAGTAACAAAAATTAAATAACATATTGGCAAGATGGAGATAAACCTGCTGGAAGCTAAGAAAGTCCAGAGCCAAACCTAGAGATAATTTATATAATCTTAGGCTAGAGTGAGAGGAACAGAACCAAAACCTTAGTCATTCATATGACTCATCCATTTTTAGCTTTCCTAAATACCCTCCAATGTCCTGCCATAGCTGCCATTCTGTATGGCTTAAAGATTTTATCAGATTGTGTATTACGACTTGGGTAAAGTGTTGGAGAATAAGAGATTTGGCGAAGAAAGGTTTTGCCCTCTCAGTCCTTCGGCTTCTCAGCCTAAGTTTTATAAGATATAATTTGAGTTGAGATGTCAGCTCCAATATTTGCGAAAGGTAAGCATATATCCACTGCTTCAAAATCAAGCTTATGGCAGCAATTAGCACCGCATGTAATAAAATTGGATGCCTTCTCTTGTTAGGCTTATTTGTTTCCTCCTCACAGGACAATAGAAGATTAAAAACCAGGGATAATTTGGAATATAGACAATCCATGTGTTCTTGATATACTTTATCACTTTCTGCCCCAGAGTTTAACCTTATCCAGAAACACTTGGACAAGCCGTAATGTGTCCAAGAGTAGCTTCATTATAAGGCAAATTAAAACCCTGCATAGCATTATGTGCTTCCTTCCAGACCTAATTGATTACATGTTTACATACTTCTCTGGGACACTATGTTAAGCATCAGCATTTTGACTTGGATATGTGGCATTTTTGTCTCACAGGGTGAGACTGCAATTTCTGTTTGTTATACACTTTCACTAGTTACAGAGATACTATAATTGTACGGTGTTATTTCTGTTGAGCTCTTGTATTTTGTGATTTGGTATTTGGTAATAAATATGTAGGCATCATAGGACTTTTTGTTTGCTTTCAATAAATTTATCAGGCCTATTGGTGAATTTATCTGTAACTCCAATACTGACATATTGATACTAGCAGCAAGCATCTTTACCTATGGTATTTTCTCTGTATAATGGCAGGCTCCATTATGTGGATTGTTCCACAGTATTCTCCACGATGTGTTTTTGCACTTCTCTATAAATTGAGTTAACTACGTAACATTTTCAGAGATATTTCATGATTGGGTCTGTTATGTGGGCAAATTAGGTTATTGGTGGTCAGCAGTCCCTATAAATTTTGAGGCAATTCGAGCAACTTTTGAGCTGCCTGATGGCAAGCTTGTGGGCAGTGCTTGTTAAAGGGCCATGGTCTTATCCAATCTGAAACATTTACAAAAATTTTCAAGAAAGTGGTGTAAATTATACCAGAAATCTACTCCTGTTCCCAGATGGTGTAGACTTTACAGACAGATGCATGGACACTGAAAGATACAGCAAATGTATTAAGCTTTAATTCATTCAGTGGATCTTACTTCTGCACACTTTTTAATAAGAAAGGCATATTTAAAGCCAGTCTTAATACATTTTACCCAATTTGTGCCTAAATCCTTGCGTACATGGTTTATATCACATTTATTCTGTATTTTAGATAGTGTTTAGGCATTCTGTCTGACAAAAGGGCATGGCTGCTTAAAAGGGGAATGACTTCATAGAAAAGGCATAACTTAATGTGCTACACTGTGCACAAAAAAATGTGCCGAAATGTTGGCGCAATTATTGGAAGAAATAAGCCAACTAACAGATGGTGTAAAGTTAGACACAAGTATTTGAAAATGCACCCGATTTATTATCCAGTATAAGTCACAGTGGTAAGTCTGGTGCATTTTTAGACTGTTTAGTCTAAGTGTATAGTGTTTAAGTATTAGACAATGAGGAAAATGTATTACGATTGGCAGAAAATATGCCTGTGTTAATGAAAAATTCAAAGGAGTAAAATGCTGCAAATTTATTAACGTTTAATATATTTGGCACATCTTTCAGTGTCTATTCTTCATTTAAAAAAAAATAGCCAACTGGTAGATTTCTGGCTTAATTTATGACATTTTTTGGCACAATTTTTGTAAATTTTGCTTATCTCCACCCACTTTTTCAAAAATTGGTAGGCTCCACGTAAAACAGCTTAAAGGTGCACATTATTAAGCAAATGCCGGTTGCGCAAAAATGTACACATTTTTATTACCAGAGTGCTGGCATAAATCAATTCATACATTTACCCCAATATGCACTGATGAATGCTCTCTGTACACTATACTGTAAAAGTAACATTAGAAATTTACATTACTTATTTATGGTTTATCTATATCACAAAGAATAGATCAAATGCTACATATGTAGCTAGGTACCTTCCTTTGTGTTGGCAATACAGTGGTCCCTAAACATACAATATTAATTGACTCCACAACCATCATTGTATACTGAGAACATAACTCTATGGAAAACTTGTAACTGGTTCCAAAGTCCTAAAATGTCACCAACATAAAGCAAAATGAAGGTTAAAGAAAATGAAGCAGATAAATAATAGAGATAAAGCAATTCCTTACATAAAACAGTTAGAAAGAGCTGCTGGAAGTTGGAAATAATTTTCACTGATGAGAATAGGAACTTCTTTGGGTCATAGTCTCCGTACACAATTGGGCAGATTTATCAATACTGTCTAATACCTAGGGCGACATGTATGAAAGGGTTTTTCACCCTTTTTTGGCGTACAATGCACCTAACTGAGCCGGCTACAATGTCTGATACGCCTAACGTAGGTGTTAGGCATATTGTTCGTAATACTCGATACTTTCAAATGCGCCTAACATGAAGGGGTGTTCTGGGTTGCCTGTCATATCACATTCATAAGATTAGACACATATATGAATGTGGTTCAGCAAAACTAGCTGCATTATTGCTCCGACAGGCAGACCTATTTCAATGTGGTCTGTCTGAGCCTTAGGAGTCGAAGCTAGATTTGCTGTAAGGGGCAAAAAAGTCCATTATTTCTCAACTTACACCAGTACATTAATAAAAAGTAATTTATTATAATTATCAAACTGTATAAAATTTATTTATTTAAATTTAATGAAAAATGTCAAATTAATATAAAAATATATAATATCTTCAAAATATAGAAATATCTCAAATAAAATGTATTTAAAATTAATAGAATCTAAAACTAATTTTACATGAAATAACCCACTGATGATGATGTTCATATTTGTATATTTTAAATGTTTACTACATTAAATTTGAAATTTATTTTTGTTGCTCTCACCCTTTATGTTACATACAGCAGAGCCAGCACAGCACAGGTACTGCTGGGACCTGTGGCCCCCTCCACCGGAACATACCAAAAGGTTTCCCTATTCACTGCATGCTTTTCCCAAAGATTTTAATCTTGTTTTTTCCCAGCCCGTTTTTTAGCCTTAAATACAGGTTAGGCATATTACTAATTCGCCTAATTCCGTAATGCCCCAAACCCAAAGTGGGCCCCAATGAACTTTAAAAAATTTTTATGAACGAAAAAAAAAAACCCCTTTTTTCATCGGGGCGCTTTAAATACACTGATAAGGGGAGCCCTAAAAACTTTTTCACTTCGACACGCCTTCCTTCATACATGTCGCACTTAGTGTCAACTAAGACTGGCACATTGATTATGGTTTTGATCATTTTGATGCATGGCTAGACTGTTGTGTCTATGTTTACACCTTCTATAAGTTCGTTTTTTTTTACCATTTTTTACACTAAAAATTTTTCTGTATTTTTTTTGCGAAACCCCAAACGTAGGAGGGACCGGGCCCCCTTTATTTTAAAGCTCATTTTACAGAGGATATACCCTCTTTTTTAGACAAAATGAAGAAGTATCTAAATAATGTCTATAACACATAATAAATGTGATGTAATGCATTCTTTTTGTCGCAAATTGTACCAGAATTCTGCTGCAATTGCTATAATAAATACAACCTATTTGGGGGTTGGGGCCCTCACCGGGGTCCCCAAAGGACCCGCGGGCCCTCTGGTAAAAAAAGTAAAGAGCAGTAAAAAGGATGTGTATTCAGCCTGTACTGTGGATAGGCGCTTTTAAACCCGCAAACAGTGCTTTACACTAATAAATTTAAACGGGTTTGCGGCAGATCGGAAATTTTCCCTATGACATTGTACTTTGGGAAAGCCAGACTCAACTTACGGGGCTAGCAAGATTTTTGGGGTAACGCACACCTAGGGGTGGGTGCTCATTCTTAAGGAAAAAAATTTGGGGTAGGGGTTTAATTTTAAAAAATTTGAGGGACAGATTGTTGTTTTTTAAAACCCCCAATTATCCAGCGCGGGCCCCTTTTTCCTTTTTTTTTTTTTTTTTTTTCATTTTTTTTTTTTTTTTTTTTTTTTTTAAAGAGGGTTTTTTTTTTTTTGGGGGGGGGCCAAAAATTTTTTAAGGTTTGCCCAAATTTAAAAAGGGGGGGGCAAGCGGCATTTTGTTTTGCGAATGTTTTTGGGCCCGGGTGTGCGGGGGGGGGGCCCACTTAGAACCGAAACGAAGCTATAGTTTTATAGCTTAGCTACGGGCCTTTCCCTGGGGTTTCTTAAAACCGCTGGAACGGGTTTTTACCATTTTAAAAATGGTTCCTAAAGCCAGAAAATTGTCCCCCCAAACCCGCTAAAAATTCGCTTGATTTATGCCCACTGATAGCCTATCATCAGCTCTTTCGGAAAACATTATCTTTGCTTTTTGGGCGGGTTCATCGTGCTGTTTTTTTTCCCCCTATAAACCCTGTTATATTTGACGGGGGAAAAAACCGTCGGGAAAGATGGAGAAATATGCAATTAAAATTTTAAGGTCGTATATAACCATTTTTAATTTTTAATTTTTTACAAATCCTTGGGATCTGAAGGGGGTTTTTTCGTGGGTTATTTTGGGTATAGGAAAAGAGGACTTTTTTTTTTGAGCATTTGCCCATATTTGCCCCGTTTTGGTATATAAGCCAAATTGTTACTAGAGCCCCATTAGTGTTTTTTTAAGGGATTTTTAATGGGTTTTTACCTTTCAAAGGGTGGGGGGCCCCCGACCCTTTCGGGGAAATTACTTGCCTGAGGGGTTTTTGGGGCGGGGGTTTGGGAAAATAGGGTGAAACAGAATTTTTCCCAATTATCGCCCGGGGGACCAAAATACCATCAGCTATGATTGCTGCGTAAGGGAATTTTAGGGGGGTTTTAGGTTTTTTTTTATATAAATCAAATTAAAGGTTTTTAAATTTTATTTTTTGGGTTTTGGAGTTTAGTTTGCTGTGATTTTTTTGTTGCCCCAAACCTGGCCCTTTTCAAATTTGAAATAAAACAGTGTTTTTTTTAAATTTTTTAAAGCGCCAAAATATTCCGAAAAACATTTTAAAAAATTTTGGGGAGGATGTAGGTACAGAAAAAAAGACTACATTGAAACACTAAAAAAGCTATTTTAAGTTGAGACAAAAGGGTGGGGGGCCCCCCGGGCTCACAAGAGCTTCAATTATTAGGTTGTATGGGGAGACAAAGGGATAAGAAGTGTTTGTTTTAAAAAAGGGGTCCAGCCTTTTGGGGCCATAAATAGTGGTTTTTTTTATTTTTAAAAATTTTGGATGACCTGCCCCCCCAAAAACAGTAATCTATATACATTTAAAAGTGGCCGGGGGGAAAATGAGAGGGGAAGGGGGCCTAGGGGGGTGGGGGGGGGGGGGGGGTTACCCCATTGGGGAAATTCGGGTTGGGCCCAGAGGGGGAAAAAGATGTATTCCCCCGGGGCCCCTTTTAAAAAGCAATGAGAGTTTTTGGGTTGGTGCCAAATTCGCCCCGGGGGTTTCATGTTCCGGGAAAACTGGTTTTTGGCACGTGGAATCATGGAGACGGGCAGGGGGGTTTTCGGATGATTGAAATTTGAAATTTTTGGATATCATCACCCAGAGGGAGAGGGGCCGGGGTAGGGTGGAGCCCGGGGAAAAGGGGAGGAGATTGTGGGGGGGAGCGCGTTTTGGGTGGAGGGCTTTAAAGGGGTGGGGGTTGATGATTTTAGGGTTTTTAATTCTATCCCTGAATGGGCAACCAGTCCCAGGACTGAGGGGGTTAAGAGGCATCAGTATACCCGGCGGCTGGAAACAAAGACAACCCGGGCCTGTGCAAAAAACCCAGTTTTGGAGAGGGGAGATTTTTACAAAAGAGGGAGACCGACAAGCAAGGATTTACAGTAGTCAGACGAAAAATGAATAAGGAAAACCAATAGGGTTTTTTGGTTTTTTTTCCACAGTGGGGGAAAAAAGGGACGGATTTTTTGGAAATTTTTTCTTGGGGTTGCGGGGTTGACAGGAGGGGGGGAAAGGGGATTGGAAATAGGGGGGAAAGGGCCCAGATCGGGAATCTAGTAAAACCCCAAAAGGGCAGCGGGCCCCCGCCTAGGATTTTAAGGGGGTCCACCACTGAGAAGAAATGGCGGGGAAGGGTTTTTTTATAAAAGGGGTTGGGGGTTTGATTTGAATTTTCCAGTTTAGAAAGGGTTTAATTTAAAGTTTAAAAGGGAGGCCCATGATGCCAGAGACACCCGGCCGGGACAGTCACTGGTGGTTTGTACAGGGGGGGAAAGTGATTTTCCCCGGGAGGGGGGTGTTTTATTTGGGAGTGCATCAGTATAGAGATGATACTGGAAGCCAAATTTTGGCTAAAGGGTTTGCCCCAAGGGGGGGCCGGGGTTAATAGTGAAAAGAGGGAGGACCAAGAAGGAACCCGGAGGACCCCCCAACAGCAAAAAAGGGGAAAGAAAAGGGGAGGTAAACCCGAAAATTTAAAGACACTAAAGGGGGGCCCAACCAATCAATTAAATTTGGAAAAGACCCCAAATTCTTCCATCTTTTTCCCAAAAGGGGCATATGACGGGTTAAGGGGGGGGGTTTGGTGAAGTGAAGTGATGGTCGTGCTTTCCTTATTCATCCCTTTTAAACCCAGTAACCTCAGTACATCCGTACAAAAACTTTTGGGGCTTTTTTTCAACCCCCTGCTCTATTTTCCACTCATCACTGCGGATATGCCGGGACCCCTGTATTAGCGTTCAGCACAAATCCCAGCTTTCGTCTTTCACTGATTTTTACTTTTTTTTTACCCACCCGTGGATAAATATTAATGCCTTGAATACCATTTAAAATCACAGATATGGTGACATGCTGTCAGCAAAGGGAGTAAACATTTTTTTCTCTAAAAAAAACCCCAAAATTTTTTTTAGAAACGATACATATTTTTATGAAAATTAGAAAATGTATAAATAATTTTTTACAAAAACCCAAAACAAAACTGTGTTTAAAAAACCTCCCAAAAGGACCCCCTTTTTAAACCCTTTTTTTGGGCTTGCAAAAAAAACAAAAAGTTTTTCAAATTTTTTTTAAATTGACTTTTTTTACATGGGGGCCTTTCTGTTTTTACATGT
The DNA here is from genome assembly GCA_025379985.1 of Phyllomedusa bahiana. NCBI lineage: Eukaryota > Metazoa > Chordata > Amphibia > Anura > Hylidae > Phyllomedusa > Phyllomedusa bahiana. The sequence goes on along the minus strand of JAODAL010017891.1, from coordinate 43,856 downwards.
TTTTTACATGCTTCTTTATAGTTTTTTTTAAGGGGCGCTTAGGGGGGGGAAAAACAGAAAAGAACCTAGAACATTTTTAAAAAACATATGCCACAGACCCAGGCAAAGGCCTTTAAAAAAAACCATTGGGGGGCAGTTTTCCTTTTTTTTTGGCCTAGACATAACAGTGTAAAACCTAAAAATGGGGACGTCTAAAGATATCCCAAATTTTTATCCCCACCCTCCCCTTTCCTTTAAATCTAAATCTTTAGACTTGTTATACCTACCATTAGTTGGTGCACACAATTCTGTGCCAAAATTGTGGCATATTTTTGTCACATTATTGAATTGTAGGCCACACCTATTTCAGGTTAACCCATAACTCATTCTAGGGCAAAGTACACAAAGGGGCTTTTAAATTTTTATAAAATATTTTTAAAATTTAGACAGTCTTACAATGCACCACATTTTTAAGTTTTAAATTACCTCTGCATTTTAAAAAAACTGTAAAAAGTCTAACTTTAAAACCAATTTTTAATTTTGATTTAAATTTATTTTACAAGTAGCATGAAAAAAATTGGGCATTTTTGGTTTTAAAAGGGGTGCACACTAAGTCAAGCCACTTTCCTCAAAGGCACACCCCTTTACAAAGATCTTGATCACGAAATGTCAAAAAAACGGGTCAAAAAACCACAAAATAAATGGGGTTTTTTTAAAAAGCAATTAAAAACATTTTTTTTTGGGGAAAAATTGCGTCACATTTTTGGAGAGCTGTCTTGATAAATGTGTCCCAAAGTGTGTAAATGAAATAATAAAAGTGTCCAAAAAGAATTGCCAAATGGTGGAAAAAAGTACCAAATGGTGCTAAAAATTACTGACCATTTCTAGCAATGTATTTAATATTTTATAGAGTTACATGTCGTATCTTGCCTCAACCTTTTTGGACAGAAAAAAACAGAAAAAAATGATAGGAAAAACGTCACAAATATGTTGTGTTTTTCCTGTGTAAAAGCACCCGAAATCTGAAATTTGATCTTAAACTAATAAAAACCCTAACTTTGGGTTTTTTTTCTGATAGGAAATTTCCCGCATTTTAAGGCGTGATTTTCCCCGGACCAAAATAGTGAGAAAACCCAAAAAAAAACTTTTCTTATAAAGGGTTATTTAAAAGTTTTGTATTTTTTTTTAAATTTGGGAAATTTTTTCCTGAAAGTTTCTACCTTTGTGAGTTAGTTGTTTTATTTTATAATTTTTATGCTATTTTGCAGGCCCTTTTTGAAAAAATCGAAAAAAATCAGATTTTTAAACTTTGTATTAAAATTTCCATTTTTTTTACTTAAACTTTAGAATTTAAGGGGGCACATTTTTTCCATAATAAAAGCAAACTTTATTAGTAATTGGAAAATAAAAAGTTAACCAAAAAAAGATTCAGGCTCTTTAAAAAAAACATTAGCCGGGCACATTTTTTTTTTTTCTCCCGTTTCTTCAGGTAAACTTTTTAATTGTAATTTTTTTAAGCTTCACCTTATCAGCAATTATTATCACTAAACTGTTATTATCTATAGATTAAAAGCATATTAAAAATTAAATGTAGCTGGTCTATATTACATGATCTTATCTGTGAGATTTTAAGTTAACAAGAAAATAACATTCTTTCCTTTTTCTGCATTCTGGGATATTGCCCAAATTTTAAGGGGGGGAAAAGGGAAAAAAAAATAAAAGTTTTTAAAAAAAAGTATCTGAGTCACAAAAGACAATGGAGATAGAATTTTTGTGCTAGTATTATTCTTTTTTATATGATTAATTTATTTCATTTCATTGATGTGCACTTTGGATGCAACTAATTTACCATCAATTCAGGCTTTCTACTATGTATCACTGCATGTGCCATAAAATAGCTGATAGGAAAACAGCAGCACCTGTGCTAAATAACAAAGCCACATATAACATTTTATGGATGCATTTTAGTGTTCTTGCTATTTGCGAGACTCCAAAAATAAAGCATATACATCTGTGGAAATAGAATCAAAATAGAAATGGTAATAATTATTTACAATGGGGATTATTTCTTGCTTCTATATGCAAAGACTGCAATTTACAGTTAGGGATTTTTTTTCCATCTCCTTTGTAAGGTCCATATATGATTGTATAAATCTGTAGAAAAGAGCAGGTTACTGTGAACAAGAACCCAATATTGATTTTTCTGCGGTGCAGTAAAGCATCTCCATTCTATTTGGCTCCTGTCAGAGACACTCTTTAACAGCTGGAGTCAAATTGCACTATTTACAGCAAGAGTCCTTGTCAAGCGGACCATAAGTATTCTAACAATACACTATTCAAATGGCACTTTGCCACACAAATCGCTGACTTGATGAATGCCCTTTGTTGGTTGAGGATGAAGCAAATATCAAAGTTTTATTTTTGTGTTCTTTAAGAAAACACCTTACAAAGCCTGTAACAAAACGCTATATATGTGTATGTAAATATGTGTATATATATATATATATATATAATATATATATATATATATATATACATATATTATATATATATATATATATATTTATATATATTATATATATATATATATTATATATATATATATATATATATATATATATATTATATATTTCTCGTTGCAGGCTTGTCCCGTAGTGAATGAGTTAAAGGTTGTTCCTCAAAATGGCTATTAAAGAATGGAACCGAGAGATTGTGCTGTTGAAATTAATTAAAATCTGTTTAGATACATCAAAGATGCTTGACAACATTAATATGGATCTTGTGTCAACTGCATTTGTCACACAAGGCCAAGCAGTGGCCTTCTGTTACTGGGAGTTCACTTGGCACGTGCACTACAATAACAAAATAAGAAAGGACAGGGGACCATGAAATTGAGGCATTCTTCTTTTGTAACACAGATTTACATGAGCACAAATACTGTGACACAGCAAAAGCTTTGAAGTGTGGCTGTGCTGAACAGGCCTCTTCCTGCATTGATACCCAAATCTGAATAGATTAACCTGCAGGTCTCTTCCAAAGCATGACAAAAGCAGCAAATGAGATACTAGCGGAGGAAGCACAGTCATCTGCTTGTGTAGGAGAACTGAATACACCAAAAATCTAAATGTTTGTCGGAAAGTGATTTAAAAATTTCCATGTAAAAAAACAAAAATGTCAAATATGTAAGCAAAAAAGAAATGTGCACTTCACATAAGTAATCACTGCCCTCTAGACCACTGCTACCACATTGTAGTTCATGGTATAGCATTATATATGTTATATATCTCTATTTCTATCTATCTATCAATGTATCAGCTCTGTCACAAAGCCATTTTCAAGTGTTATTTTTTGCTAAGGATATTTCTAAGTATATGTGGACATGTCACCAATTTTCTAAGTAGATCTATTTCTAATGGTGCTATTGATATGAAATTCTCACAAGTTGTCAATAACAACCCATTCAATTCACACAGGCAACTTGATCAATCTTTTCATAGATGTCCATAAATTATGTGTAATGATAAGAAATGACACAGGGAAAAAGTATTGAACACACTTACTGAAATGTATGTAATACTTTGTACAAAAGCCTTTGTTGGTAATGACAGTTTTTAACTAGTAGCTAACATATGACTACAGTATGTTGGCATCATTTTTTACAACATTAGGGGGCTTATATATTAAGTAGTCATTTTTTCACATTTTGAAGAAAATTTGCAACACAGATTTTTGAGGGACCAGTTCAGTTCTGATGTGGCTTGAGGGGCTTGTATGTTAGAGACCCCAATAAATGACTCAATCTAAGAAAATGTTCCCTTTAAAGTATTCAAACCAGTATTTAAAAAGTTTGTTAACTCTCTAGGTGTTTCACAGAATTTAAAGCAAAGTGGAGGTGATATTTCAAATTTTACTTTTTTTGTGCAGATTTTCAATTTTTATCCATAAGTCACAGGAACACAGAAGATGTTACAAAAAAACGCAACTCAATACTGATTCTTCTAATTATGTCATTTTTAGAGATACTCCATGTGTAACCCTTGTGTCCTATTTGAGTCAACCACAAGCCTCAGAATAAGAGGAGCACCTAGTGGATTTTGGGGTTTTATTTTCATTAGGATTTTCTTTAGGTTTGTAGATACCCGTAGGTGCTAAAACTTCATGAACACCCTCAAACAGACCACATTTGGAAAACTACAGTCTTGAACGGGGGTGTCTTGCTACAATGATTTAATTAAAAGATCTTTAAAAAACAAGCAGCTTTGCAATATATGTTCATTACAAATGTCCTACTGATTTTGAGCTAGCCCTGTTAGTAGTACTACATCAGCTTCTCAAATTTCTATAGCAGCTGACCTGTTGATCCTTATCTCACTGGCTGTCAGGTCTGTATGACTCATCACCTTCAGAATACAGGTCAGAGCAGAGAGCCCCTCCTGCACAGAATGCTTCTGTAGTGGAGGGAGGGGGAGGGAGGACTCTGGCTTCTGTGTCAGTGCTGCCTGGATTAACCCTGTGTGTGCCTGCTTCCTCCTGCTCTCTACACAGATTGAGCAGAGATGAGGCTGATCAATAGATGTGACAGCAGTGACCCTGTGTGTTACTATAATCATGATGTGTCTGTGGAGCTGTAACTATAATAATACTATACAGATCAGGGAGGCTTGTGAACAGTTCATGCTCTGCTGTACTAGTGACACATCCTGAGTAACACTTCACAGCTTCCCTGTGTCTGTTCTGACAGGGTCTGTTTGTTGCTGGAGATGTGGAGATATGTAAGCTAAGCAGAGGGTATAGGGACACTTGCATCCCCTCTGTTCTGCTATTAGCAATCACAGACCTCTCCACACTCATAGATCAGCCCTAATACAGCTGATCTAGGTGCCTGCAGAAGATCTAGGCAGGCACACACAGGGTTAACTCTGGCAGCAATCCCCCTGCCCCCCCCTGCTGTATAGAAGATGGAGGAGAGCTGCCTGTGTGCTGAGGGGAGGGGGGAAGAGGGAGGAGAAGAGGCAGAGAAGAAGCACGCCCCTCAATTCAAAAATCCTTTGCTTCTAAAAACATTGATGTGGGCTGAAAGCTTGTAATGAGACAACTCCTTTAAGGAATATATCCAGGGGTATAGTGAGTATATTAGTGAGTATATTGACCCCGCAGGTGTTTCACAAATTTTTTTTAGCTATTAGGTTATGTAAATGAAAAAAAATATTTTTTTTCCAATAATCTGTATTTTTAGCTGAAGATGTTTCATTTTCACAAGACACAATTTCTTCCAAGTCTGGAAATCACTATATGTTGGCGTAAAGTGCTGTTTCGGCACATGGCAGGGCGTACAAAGGAGGGACCACTATGCGCCGTTTGTAACACAGATTTTGGTGGGTGCCATGTTGCATTTGCAAAGCCCCAACGTACCAGACCAGGAGAAACAGGTTAAACCTTCCAGAAGTCACCCGTTTGTATCTTCACTGCCCATAAGGGAACTCTAGAAGTGTATTGTGCATCTAAGGCCCATAGGTTTTCCACATTTTTTTTAGCATTTGGCCTTGAAAATGGGAAAAAAAAAAATAATGCTGTCCTGCCATTATTTTTTCATTTTTACAGTATTCACTGTGCAGTATAAACAACATGATAACTTTGCTATGTGGGTTGGTATAGTTATAACAATAACAATTTTATGTAGTTTTTTTTTTTTTTTTTTTCATTAATTAAACAAAATAGAAATGTGTCTGTTAAAAATTACGTTTTTATATTGTCATACAGTATATTTTTTCTATCTTTCTGTATATGGAGCTGTATAAGGACTTATTTTTTGCGATATGAGTTGACATTTTTATTGGTACCATTTTGGAATTCATATGACACTTTGATCACTTTTTATGAATATGATTACAGCAATACTCAATGTGTTATATTTTTTCTGTTTTACTAGTTTTACACAATTAAAACACTTTTATGTAAAAAGGGAAACACTTTTTTGCATCGCCATTGTGACTAATGGGATCCACTCCCACCCTGAGCCCTCCATAACCTCAGAAGCTCCCAACCTAATTGGAAATTTTGGAGTTTCTGCATATGTAATTTTATTTTTGGGAACAAATGTGGTTGGTTTGGATGGAGTCTACAAAATTAACCACTGATAAACATAATTATATACTGGGTTAAGGTTGCTTTCACACAGCGCAGTTTTGATGCAGTTTTAACTGCGCTCCAATTGAACTGCCTTTATTACCAAAAAGTGAGTTATCAATTAGTGTGTTTGTAATCCACAAGACTTCAAACACAGTAATTGATTATTTACTTGAAACACCTTTCTGAACAATTTAGACAACTGAAAGAAGCTTGCTGGTAATAAAGGCAGTTGTCACGGATCCCGCCGCGGTCCCCTGCCATGGACCGTCAGCGTGTCGTGCCTTCCTGTACTTTCAAGTCCTGTCTAGTTGCATCCTGGGGTACTGACTGTGCAGAGAGCCTCCTAGGCCGTGCGCGCGGCAGCTTCCTCCCTATTTATTAGTTTCCTGTCCTGTGTACCTTCCTCTTCACCTCTGACCTCTGACTATAAGAGGAAGTGCCTGCCTTTACTCTGAGTCAGTCCATTGTTGCAGATGAGCCTCATGCTGTGTCCATCTAGAGCTCCTGCCAGCATCTCACGTCTGCTGTTGGGATTTTAACCCCTGAGTTGCTGGTCCAGTACCTGCTTCCCATCTGAGCTCCTGATCATCCGTCCGTCATGTCTGTTGTCTCCTGTATCCTGCCGTGTTCCTGTCCTGTATGTGCTCTCCTGTTCCTGATGTATCCTGCCCTGTTCCCTGGTCTATACCTGCTGTGTTACCCATCCAGTTCCTGCTGTATCCTGTGGTGCTATGTGTACGTTCATCCCTCCTGTATCCGGCTGCACATGTTCCTGTTGTTCCTGTATTCCACCGCCTGGATTCCTGTCCTGCACCCCGGCTGTTAACGCAGGTAGCCACGTCAGGGGTAGCGACCTGGGGGTCCCCGCAGCAAAGTCCATCCTGCTTTGCGGCGGGCTCTAGTGAAGACCAGGGGCCCTTTAGACTCCGCTCCCTTGCGTGGTCCTCCAGCTACCACCTCGCCTGCGGTGGTCACAGTGGATCCACACCTGGATGTCAGCGGTCGGCGCTTCGGCGTATGTTTGTCATCGCCCGACCGTTACAGCAGTTTAATTGGAGCGCAGTTAAATCTGTACCCAAACTGTGTGAAAGCACCCTTAACCATTTATACAATTATTTTTATCAGTAGTTAATTTTGTATACTCGATCCAAACCACCCACATTTGTTCCCAAAAAGCACCCTAATGGTATAGCCTAATATTTCTAATGAAGTAGGGTATTAGAAGGTAAATGCTTTTTTTCATTTAAAACTCTCAATTGCGTTGTTGCTTGAGAAAGAACTTTTATAGCTAATGTCACGTCATCATCTGTCACAACTCACAACTCTTGTGATATCAGTTGGCACAAATGGTCATTAACATTACCCTTGATACTAATTAGAGACAATTAAGTCACTTCAGTGTCAGATGCGATTTGTCTGTGGTTTACAAATCACATTATTAGGACCAAGAGTACCATACAAGTGATGGCAAGATATTAATATAGTTGTATATGTCTAGATGTTCCTCCACTAAAGAATTCTGTATCCTGAAGGTAAACAAAAGGACACATATTTGCTGAGCTCAACAATCATTTTCAGAATACAGTTCCTAAGTTGTAAAGCTGATGCAATTGAAAATGTCTAGAGTGCTAAGGGCTTGAGGTTGGAGGGACTGTGCAATCCAGATAACCTTCTGAACAGGCATATACTTTATTTATCCATAGCAATTGGAAAAATAACATGTTTACTTGTTTATACTGTTTTAACCACTTAAAGATGCGGCTTATTTGAAGATGTGGCATTTTTTATCTCATCCATGCCTTCTGAGAGCATTAACTTTATTTTTACATTGCCATGACTCTATGGTTATTGGTTTTATAGGATGAGTTCTATTTTTAATGATAATATTTTGAGGTACACATAATTTGTTAAAAACTATTTTTATTTTATGTTTTATTTAGTCTTTAGGATGTTCAACCTTGCAATGCAAATGAAATACTAAATATCATGTGTATTTTATGCACATTTTTTATTTTTTGCATTACTGCACCGAAAATGCAGGAAACATCATATAAATGGGATTCTGGTCTGTTTTAGCAAAACTCATTTATTTTAATGGGAAAATTCAATTTGTGAAATGTGTGTTGTGCCATATTTCAAAACACAATGCATAAAAAGAACAATGGAACAACGGAACACTTATTTGCAACATTTAGGATGCATATTTTGGTGCAGAATACATGTATATTACACAACTAAATACACATTCTAAACATTGCAGTTTATTTGTGTTTTTGCAGCAAACAGAAAAAATGAAGAAATTTGAAAAAAAATTTTTGCAAAAGGTTGTAAGATCCCATTAAACTAGATTCTTTGTAAACTTGTAATTCTGTTAATATAACAAAAAATATTGTTGCTTACTTTGTTTGATGACTTCTCAGGATGAATTAGATGATGGGACAGTGCTCCCAGTTTGTGAGAGTTTGATGACTTGAAAGTTGTTCTACTGTGTCTTTGTGTCTCTTGTGAAGTAGTTCCCACAGAGTCACTCACATCAATGGCAAAATCATCACAAGCAGTAAGAATTGCTTTTGCCATCTCACCCGTTTCATGGCGTTCCAAAGTGCCTGAAAAAAATGAATTAAAAAAAATGTGAATAAAACTATAACTATGGTGGCAATAGACATAGGGGGACATGTATGAAAACGGTCTTGGTCTTAGACTTTCTTTGTTGCCCATAGCAACCAAACAGGGTGCCCGTGGCATTCTATCAAAGCACTAGATGACAAGTCAGGGGAAGGCTGAGTTGTTGCTATGGGCAACAAAGAACGTTTTAGACCAAGACAGTTTTCATATATGTCGCCCATAGAGTTTTTGTCGTGGGAGCTCATCATTCCATGTGCATGGGGCATTATGCTGACCATATTGTGTACTATCTGATAAGCGACACCCTTTATGGAACACATTATCATCCTCTACAGAAATTTTAATCTTTTTTCATTCTCCAAAATGTGAACCCAATTTTTTGCTTATCTAAAACCTGAAGAATCATTTTTATATCTAATACTAAATGTCATATCTAATGGTTCGCTTCATAGAGGGTCACTGTTGCAGTATGTTAATAATATTAATTAAAATTTAAAAAAAACTTGCAGGATGCTGTTATCCAAAGCACTGACCATGATGTAACTAAATCTTTTCAGCAGAGGCATTTATCCGATTATTGTCTCACCATGAAAAGCTATCGGGAGATAGGAAACAAATCTGTTCCACTGAGGAGCAGATTGACCCATGGTCCTCTTTAGTTGTTGTGCCCTAGACAATGAGTAAACACCTGACTACTTATTCCTTTCTCTTTATAGTCTCTAGACTTTTGCCCATTTCACTATGTGCCTGCAACTTTCTTCACATCAATTAAACTTTACAAATTTTGAGTTACAAACATTGGACTTACATACAACTCCTTCTTAAAGGGGTGTTACTGGACTGATCTATGCTCGTTTGTACATTGGAGTATGAGTAAAAATAAAAGAGAAGACTTATACCTCAGGAACGCTCCCGTTCACTCCCAGCTGCTGGTGTGTTTATCCAGGGATGAAGAAGTGGACCTACAGTGCTCACATGACATGTCCAACCAAGGACAGGCCATAGAGGTCACGTGCAGGTGTCGTTGTGGCCTGTGATTGGCTGGAGCGTTCATGTGAACGGTGGACGTTCACTGCTTACATCCTAGCTGAGCTTACCGGCAGCCGGGAGTGAACGGGAGCATCTGGGAGGTATGAGTCTTCTCTTCTATTTTTATGAGCATGAATCAGTCCTGGAACACCCCTTTAAGAATGAAGTGCTATTGTACACTCACTGGCCACTTTATTAGGTACACCATGCTAGTAACGGGTTGGACCCCCTTTTGCCTTCAGAACTGCCTCAATTCTTCGTGGCATAGATTCCACAAGGTGTTGCAACGATGCTCAATTGGTACCAAGGGGCCCAAAGAGTGCCAAGGAAAATATTCCCCACACCATGACACCACCACCACCAGCCTGAACCGTTGATACAAGGCAGGATGGATCCATGCTTTCATGTGTTGACGCCAAATTCTGACCCTACCATCCGAATGTCGCAGCAGAAATCGAGACTCATCAGACCAGGCAACGTTTTTCCAATCTTCTACTGTCCAATTTCGATGAGCTTGAGCAAATTGGAGCCTCAGTTTCCTGTTCTTAGCTGAAAGGAGTGGCACCCGGTGTGGTCTTCTGCTGTAGCCCATCTGCCTCAAAGTTCGCCGTACTGATGCTCTTCTGCCTACCTTGGTTGTAACGGGTGGCTATTTGAGTCACTGTTGCCTTTCTATCGGCTCGAACAGTCTGCCCATTCTCTTTGACCTCTGGCTATCAACAAGGCATTTCCGCCACAGGACTGCCGCTCACTGGATGTTTTTTTCTTTTTCGGACCATTCTCTGTAAACCCTAGAGATGGTTGTGCGTGAAAATCCCAGGAGATCAGCAGTTTCTGAAATACTCAGACCAGCCCTTCTGGCACCAACAACCATGCCACGCTCAAAGGCACTCAAATCACCTTTCTTCCCCATACTGATGCTCGGTTTGAACTGCAGGAGATTATCTTGACCATGTCTACATGCCTAAATGCACTGAGTTTCCGCCATGTGATTGGCTGATTAGAAATTAAGTGTTAACGAGCAGTTGGACAGGTGTACCTAATAAAGTGGCCGGTGAGTGTATATTATGACTTAGAATGCGACATCAGAGCAAGAGTCACACCCAATTTACTTTAAACAAAGGCCCCTTAGCTCTCCCACATTCCTTTAGCTGCATTGCATGCTCATTCTCTTACTCCAGATGTGACCAGAAGAAGACCAACCCAGGCCAAACTGTTGCATGTGCATCTGGAGTGCATGTGCATCTGGAGTGCATGTGCATCTGGAGTTACAACGTTGCTCTTTGCAGTATCTGACTTGATTGTTTCACCATTGACAGTTACTCTTCCTGTTAATCTGCACGTTTTATGTAAAAAAGTGATATACATTTCATAAATTCATCTTGAGATGTGCAATGGATTTAACTGAAGCCTTGTACAGGGATGAAAATCCCCCAACTGTGCTACCCATAACCAAGTGCCAATACTATTTCCTTGACAGAAAGGAAGTGATGTAAAATCTTGTGAATAGGGGTAAAGAAGACACCAAGACAAATTTAGAAGGAGAGTTAACCCTTCCATCTGCTATTTATAATTAAAACAATTTTTTTTGGCACTTAAAAACTGTATCTGTTCAAACCTATGTACAAATTCAAGAACAAATCTACAGAACCCATCTTATCTGTAACCCAGGTACTGGCTGAAATACCAACTCTTTAATGTAATTTATATCATGAGTTAAGCCCTTAACATTTAGATAAAATCTTTCCTTTTTAATATTCGCCAATACACACTTTAGTCCTTTTGTACTGTATACAGGTAATCAAACTGTGTGTTTCTCCACATGTAACTTGTGACAATTTAATATGAAATAAGAGGTTTATAGATGGTCAGAGAACACAATGAAATCATTAGGTTCAATAAATACCACTTAAATTGAAGTTTAGTATCTGCTCTTATAATTAACATGGAAGGGATCTACCAACACTTAAAAGGGCTTACTTTAAGGGCCCACGTATGTCCATTAATAGATTGTGCAGTGTTTTTCAATTGGTCTTCATTTTCTATTTGTGCTCCTTGAGAACTGACTTTGTTCAAATTGCTTGAGAAAACACATTTAAGGACCTGAATGAAGGATAGGTTGTAAAAGGTGGGTATCCTCAAACGAACAATTACTTTACATAATTATGGGAATTAACCAGTAGGGTTTAATAGGAATACTGACATGATGTGTACTACCCACCTATTAAACTTAAAGGGGTTGTCCAATAAAAAAAAAAAAAAAAAAATAAATATATATATATTATATAAAAATATAATATATATAGTATCTATATAGTATCTATATATCATTAGTAGTAATACTTGCCTACCCACACTCTGTCTTACCACAAGCTCCTGGTGTGCTGCTCCTCTCGCTTTCCGAGTTCTTGTTCTGACACAGAGAAAAGGCTTGCTCTCCATTTACTTACAATGGGGGGCAAGTCCCTCCACCCCGTGTAAAAAAAATTCAGGTCTAAGACCTCTTGAACCTGAATTTCTTCATTCTGACCCTAAACCTCGCCTTAATCCTGACTATAACCCTAAATTGGAATTAAGTTTTTTTTATTGGGTTTGAATGGATGTACTTACCTGTTTACCAACACTTCTGGTAATCCAGTGTAGCACAGTTGCTCCAATGTCAATTCCATTTAACATCACTTCCAGCCCAGTTCCACATTAGAGTAACCTATGTGCGTTTGGACTAGGAGTGACGTCAGACAGAAGCGACATCAGAGTGGTAGCACCACAGGACTGGAAATGCTAGGGAAGTTAACCCTAGGAAAGAAAAAAAGCCTTATTATGGTCATGTTTTTGGAAAAAATCATCAAAAATCTATTTTGTCCAACCCAAATCGAACCTCTCAGATGTGGGTTGAATTTGACCTAAATTTGAAACACAACACTAGTTTACACTTTTATTCTGTGAGACGTAGGGGGACATGTATGATCGGCGTTTTCTACTTTTTTGGAGTATAATGCGCCTCTCTGTGCCGGCTCTGCTGTCAGACGCACTTCCCCTATGTGTTAGGCGCACTAGGCGAAAGCTTCGCCAATTTCTAATGTGCCTAACATAAAGGGGCGTGCTGTGGGCGTTCTGCGACGGGAGGCACCACATTCGAAAACACCAACGCATGTATGAATGCGGGGTGGCAAACTGAGGCGCAGTAACGCTCCGACAGGCAGACCTATTTCAATGTGGTCTGTCTGAGCCGGAGGCATCGAAGTTTGCTCTGCATGTATGAGCACACTTCGGCGCCGACATACATCAGGCACAGTTTTCACGGAAAAAAACATGAAAGCAGGCGCTTCGACACGCCGATCTTCATACATGTCCCCCCTAGTCTGTCTATTTTTGATTACCCTGTTTTTGACAAAATAATAATTAATTAGTTGTTGTGTAGTTATTTATACATTATAGAATATTTAGAAGCCTGGCTAATATATATTTAAAGCCATTGAAAAAAAGCACTGATATTCATCTGGCCTCAAAGATAACACTAACTGCTATTACGTCATAGTTTTAGTATACTCTACACCTTATCCTGAAAAGCAAGACTTTTTGCACATTTCTGCACATTACTGACCCTCCAATTCTTGCATTTTATGAAGTAAACATTTGTCCTCATGCACATGATCAATTTCAAATTTATGCACACTGGTTTCAAATAGGCCCATCTGAGTAAAATGGCATTCCCACAGCAGAAGGCACATTTTGCCCTGTCATAATAGCGTCTATGGATTAGGGGGAAATACAGGCACATTGCCCTACTGTGTTGAAAAGATAAATAACAAAAAATATGCGATGAACAGCGACATTTATATGGGGCAATATGTCCATCTCCAAAGCATTTACAGTCTCCACTGTAGATAGCACTCATTCTCACAGCAGGATACCCATTTCTATGCAGAGATAAAGTGGTCAAATGCAACTGAGCCAGTAATTTTCATGCTTGTTCTAAAACATTGAATGACATAAAATATTTTTATTTATTTTTTTTTAAATTGAGTTTTAGTAGTAGAAAATAGTAAGATTTTTCTATTGTAACCCTGGCACAACTGCAGGACAATTCTACTACTATATCTACAGTTTATTGTAACCACACATTGTTCTCCTGTAGCATAGATTCCAAATCACTACTACAACACTCAATGAATATGACTAAAGTATATGACTAGAAATGCGGAATAAATTAAAGACCTAAAAAAAAAATAACCGACTGGCTTGAACTATAGATATTCTTGACCATTCTGTCAAAGGTGTCAGGAGAATATAGCAAATCAGCCACCATCCTTCAAGCACTCACCTAAATGGTTCAACGTCGTCTGAGGTCTCTGCTCTCAGACTACAATCCCCTTGTGATCCAATTAAGAATATTATTTCTTTTTCCACATATCAACATGCTGTACAAACAGCACAAGTTCGAAACTCAGAATTGAAGGTCAAAGCACATTTTACCCAAGCAAATTTATAGGAAAAATATTTTCTTTTTATAAAGCCGATTTGCATACTTTAATCATAAAGCTTTGAATGTAACCAAGAGTAAATTCACATGCAACAGCTTTGTTGCAATTATTGCTTCAATTCTTCTGTTTATCTGAATGGGGTTTGTGAAACGTACGTCGGGGTATAGCAGGCAGTTTACTTCTTCTGGTAGGTGTTCTATATATGTTTTTTTTGTGTGCACTATACTGTCCACTGTGACTTGTATTAGCACTTTTATACACTTTGATACATCTTAACTAGTTGGGCTGTATACTTATTTGTCTGTACTGGGTTATTTACCATTTCTAACTACCATATTTAAACCCTTAACCCCTCCAAAGAAATAAAATAATTCTTCTTATTAATAAGATTCTCCCCTCCTTTCAAAAGCCATAACATTTTTATTTTTCCCGCTACATAGACATATGAGGGCTTTTCTTTTGAGGGATAAGATGTACTTTCTAATGGTGTCATTCATCGTACTATAGAATATACTGGGGCATCGCAAAAAAAATTCTAAGTGGGGCAAAATGTAAAAAAAAATCGTACTTGTGCCATGTTTGCAGGTGTTTTGCTTTTATGTCAATAAATCTTCGGTAAGAATGATGTGTTGTCTATGTTCTACAGGTTGATATAAATCTGGCAATACCGTACTGTAAAAAAATTCCAAACATTTTTTATTTTTGAAATATGCGCGGATGTGCCATTTTCTGCGACCATTAACTGTTTTGTACTAACACCTATGGACTTAAGTGAGGGGGCATATTTTTGTGGGCTAAAGTGTACTTTTTATTGATACTAGTTTGGAATACATGGGACTTTTTTATTACATTTATTACAATTTTTAGGGGATGTGAAATAACCAAAAAAAAGGCAATTTTGGCATTTGGAATTTTTTTTCTTCTACGGTGTTCAGCTTAGAGGATAAATTATGTTATATTTTATTAGATAAGATGTTTTTGGACATGGTGATACCAAATATGTGTAACTTTTTTTATTTTTTTATTTGTATAATGGCAAAAGGGGGTGATTTGAAATTTTATATTTTTACACTTTAAAACATTTTTTTTACTTAAGCTTTGAGTCCTCAAAGGGTCCTTCACCACTAGGGGGGCAAAATCATTTATACAGCCTAATGCGTGGTATAGATAATGCATTAGGGTGTACAAAGATGACGGTTTAACTACTTCCTGCCTGGGGCAGGAATTAGTAAAACATGGCGGCGATGAAAGCCTTCACAAGACTTCAAGCTGCCATGTTCACCAATTGGGATTCTGCACTTTTGCTGCAGGCACCCTGATTGAAGTGAGGAACAAGCATGTTATGTATATTAACCCTTAACCCACCTGGACGTATGGATACGTCCTAGCAGCATTAAGGAGCTGTGTAGCAAGGGGTTAAACAATGCGGGATGGCTCCATTTGGTGCTGAAATTAGCAACTACACAGCTCCTTAACGCAACTAGGATGTACCCATACATCCATGTGGGTTAAGGGGTTAATATACATAACCTTCATGTCTTTAATGTATTTTTGGCTCATTCTTATACTTTACTATATTGTATTTTTTTTTTAAAATGGATGTGTTGTTCTTATTCTTTTTGGGTATATATTATTATTATTTATTATTATTATTTATTTCCAGAGCTCTGAACAACCAAAGGGGTTTGAATATATGAGACCAGGAAAAATACAATATTAGCATTAAATCACAAACTGATACAGAAATAGAGAGGACTCTGAACATGAGAGCTTACAATCTTCAAGGGAGGAGGGGGAAGAAGAGGATAGAAGGTCGGGGCAGACATGTTTTTCAGGTGGTGTAGTGACAGCAGGGTCATTGTAGGGTATAGGCTATCTTGAAGAGTGGGGTTTTCAGGTCACTTTGGAAAGTTGTAATGATGTGAGTTTCCAAGTATAGGGGACACACGGGAGACGTTTGTGTGGGGAGCTGAGAAGAGGAGAGCAGAGAAGAAGGGCCTGTGACAATCAAAGATTATGTGAGGTATCTGGAGAGTAAGGCAGAGATGTATGATGGACAGGTTATGGAGAGCCTTGTATGTCATGGTTAGTTAATTGATCTATTTTTGCTGGGCAATAAGTAGCCAGTGAATAGACTGGCAGAGGGGAGAGGCAAAGGAGAAATGTAGATCAGCTGGGCAACGAGTTGAGGATTGATTAAAGGGGAGCAAGAGTACTAGTTGGAAGAGCACAGAGAAAAATGTAGTAGTCTAGGGCATGAGAACATGCACAAGATTTTTTGCAGAGTCAAAGTTGAGAAAGTAGTGGATTCGGGAATTGCTTTTCATGTGGAAACAGCAGGAGGTGGTAAAGGCTTGGATTTTTGGTTTGAAAGACAGAGCAGAGTCAAAGAATAGTCTAAGGCAGTAGACTTGTGGAAGCAGGGAGAGTGTGGAGCCATTGATCACCATATTATCTTTGCAAATGATGATGCCTCTGCTGGACTGACTGGCAAAAAGTAATGTTTCTTGAATTGGTCCCTGTTCAGTCAAGCTTGTAGAACAATTCAGGCTCAGGACGTCATGAACCCTAGTTTTATATCTAACCCTATCCTTAACCCGATCCCTAAGTTATTCCTGATCCTAAATTGGGGTTAAGAATTTTTTTTTATTTTAACTGGGCTTTAGGGGTTAACTTAACTGGGCTCCTGGTCCAGCGGCATTACTTTCAGTGCAGCATCCCATGTTTTGTCTAATATCACTTCCATTTATTAAAACATGGAATGTATGTTGTAGCAGGCAGAAATGACATTGGACATTCCTTCTGATGTTACTCCAAATATACCAAACAAAGGCACTATGTTATGATAACTGAAAGTGACATCAGGTGGGACATTGGACGTTACAACATAAGGGCTGCCGGGCCCGAAAGCACCACCAGATCTATAGTCCTGCAGAACTATATGTTAACCATTAAAATCTCATAAAAACCCTAACCCCAGTTTAGGGCCACATGTATGAAAACTGTCTAGGTCTAAAATTCACTTTTGTTGAAAAGTGCTCCCCTTTCATTTTCCAAGAGCAATATATGAAATGACAAGGGAGCTCTGATTGGTTGCTATGGGCAACAAAGTGAGTTTTAGACCTAGACAGTTTTCATACATGTGACCCTTAGGGTAAGGGACAATTGTATTTTGCCAATTTTTGCCAAAATGCGATACATATTAAATCACTTAGATTCATGTTAAATTTGACATTGACCTGAATCTGAACCGCAACACAAGCCAACAGTTACTGTGGTGACCCCTCGTGGCACTTTCGAGCCAAAAGGTGTCATGAGCAGGACCACATGCTTGTTGTGGAAGTAGTCATGAATTGAGAAAAAAAATTATTAAGATTTGATTTGTTTGGATTTTTTTGCTAAAATTTAATCTACTTATCAGCTTCTTCAATATGCATAATTTATTAAAATTTACAATGATTTAGAAGCAGGTAAACAAAATGTGGAAAGTCTAGAAGATTCAAGTAAATTTGTGAGGTGTCAAAAAATGTTTATTCAGAATACAGTTTTTCTCCAACGTAGGTCTAAAACATAGGAAGATATTTATATGACAGCTCTGCTAATAATAATGAATCTAAGGGTTAGGGAAGTCCTGTGGCTTCTGTTAGCTTTTATTCCACAGCTTTGAAACAGCTCTTCTGCTCGTGTCCCAGCTGGCATAAGAAGGAAGAAGGACAGATTATTGATTTTGGCCTTTCTAAAAAAACACTACTGGGCATCAAGCAGCCTGGAGGCCCCATAACATGTGGCTCTCAAAAGAGTCATGAAGGCCCCTGTGGCCAGAACTAATTTCTCCCCTATAGATGATTTTGTTTGGATAATTATGACATATGAACCCTATACATACAGATAACCTGCACACAATATTACCATCTCCCAAACATCCTGCATTATTTAGTGTTAAATCTCAAATTAATGTTAATGTTTTTTTTATTCCAGCTGTGGTTTCAGAAATAAGAAGAACACTTTCACAGAATCATACTCAATCCCTTGCTACTGATCACCCTTGCAGAGAAAAATTTGTTCTCAGGCTAGATTGATCAATCGCTTTGATCTTATTACATATAGGTAGCCTTGAAATATTACAATACTGCAATAAGATCAATGGTACAGTACCACCTACAAAATATTTAAAAGAAAAACAGAGACAAAATGGGCCAAAATATTTACCATCAAGAAATAAAATCGATAGATAGATAGATAGATAGATAGATAGATAGATAGATAGATAGATACAAATGTATCTGAAAAAGCCATCACAAAGTAGAAGGATATAGAGACAGGCTCTTGAAAAGAAAAGTCTCTGTTAACCTTGCAGAAAAGACCTTTGTGTTCTTGAAAGTTCAGCCATACAATATTTATTAGAGTTAGCCCATGCTATTTACTCCTGCTAGGTGTAATACAGTACATCTCTCTTCAATACAAATATTGTCAAATAATACAAATAGATAAAGTCATAGATTTTTAATGCTATTTACTTTAAACTTGACCTCCAAGCTAGCAATCATACATTTGTTTAAAGGTTATCTACGTTGACCTAAACATATCAAATCCACAAGTACTGGTTCTCTTGATTTCAATAAACCAGTTCCTATAATTCACTTTATAACAATGTGAAGCAGAATTGATAGATCTGCTCATTCTGAACCTAACATCTAAGGATTAGTATTTATAATTTAAAGAAAAAATCCCACACTATTGCATCGTTTGTCAAGCCTTCATTGCATGATGATCAGTTTCCCAATGAGACCTTCTTCTTAACCCCTTATAGGCGCCATCAATCCTACTTCACAAGTCTTTTAGCTTAGGGACAATTTTGACTGTGCTCCTCACATGCAGATATTGGAGAGAAAAGAAATGCTTAGCCACTGTTACATGAAAGTTCGCATGTGTGTAGCTGTAGCTAGAGATAAAAAAAAACTTGGAAAATAAAGAAGCTTCACAGCATTTATCCAGATGGTAAATTTATGATTAGCCGCTTAAGGACCTTGCGTTTTTTTTTCGGTTGACACGTTTGTTTTTCCTCCTCGCCTTCCAAGAGCCATAACTTTTTTATTTTTCCACTTGCAAAGACATATGTGAGCTTTTATTTTGCGGGACAAGATGTACTTTCTAATGGTGTTATTTACCTACTATAGAATGTAGTGGAAAACCGCAAAAAAATTCCAAGTGGAACAAAAAGTGAAAAATACATACTTGTGCCATGTTTGCAGGGTTTTTTTTTTTTCACGCAGCTGCGTGTCTGGATACGTGTTGGATCTGTTTTAGATCCGATTGCCGCAGCGTTTTTGGATCCGATTTTCGGATCCAACACGGATCCCAAAACGCCGTGTGAACATACCCTAAGAATGAGTGCAGACAGAACAAAATTCCTGTGGAAATGTTCTTCAGAAGATTCTCAGGTAAATCTGAACATGAAAATCTGTAGCAGATTGTGCAGATTTTGGTGTAGATGTTATCCCATTAAATGCATTAGATAATGCTGCAGATTTAAACAAATCACAACGCAGGTCAATTTTCACATGGAAAATGTCTACACTCACGAAGTTGTACCGATTTTTATTTAAAATGAACAATAATATTGGTGTAACGAAAATAAACAAATAAAAATGAATTCAATGAATTCATTTTTATTTCTTTATTTTCGTTAGCCAATGATCAATAATATGGGTGTAACCAAAATAATGAAATAAAAATGAATTAATTAAATTCATATTTATTTGTTTATTTCCGTTACACCAATATTATTGTTCATATTATATAGCGATCAGTACAACTTCGTGAGTCTTATCATTTTATTTCTGCCATGTACAGTTTGATTATAGATTGCATTAGAAAACCCATAAGAGCGTCGCTCGCTCTCCCATTGGCCCAAATAATCACGGCTCTTTTAACTGAGCCAATCACAAACAGAGCTCGCTCTGCATTTCTTTTCCCCATAGAACTCTATGAGATAAGTAGCTCACCCGCTGATTGGCTAAGCAGGACAAACCCCTCTTCCCCCCAACCAATCACAGTACTAGAATATTTCCCTTAGACAGTAATAACTTTTAGGGCGCCCTTCTATCGCGCCCTTCTTGCTACACTCAAAATAGACGCACTACATATGATTGGTGGATTCATATCTGCCGCCTGGTCTCAAGCAACCAGTTCATCCATATCCCTTCTATGAGAAATTATTATACATATACTTTACATTGCCCCGAACTGTCCATAGACTACAATGGGACAAAGTAGCTTGCACTCTGATTGGGCGGGATAGCCAAGACCCCGCTAGCTCAATCAATCAGCTCTATTCTGCATTTTTTACTGTATTTTGAACTGTCCCGCCTTTTCATTTGATTGGTCAATACTACTCCATAGCTTATAATGGGTGACTGTCGCTCCTATTCTGATTGACTGGTTTCTGCCGACCAATGAGAAGAGCTTCCAGAATTTGAATTACTGTATTTCCCGGCAATTTTCTATACCGCAATTCCTGATGTTGCGCCAGTGACGGCGACAAACGCGTTGTTAGTGATTTTATTTATGTATGTTTTTAGAAGGTTTTAGCTCTTTTACAGAGAATGTTTTACACCTAATAAAAAAGATTTATTTACTAATACTCCATGCCTCACGGAGCTGAGATTTCAGTACCCCCATCTCTCCATAGACTACAATGGGACAAAGTAGCTCGCGCTCTGATTTTCCGGGATAGCCAAGCCCCCACTACTTCAACCAATCAGCTCTTTTCTACATTTTTTACTGTATTTTGAACTATCCCGCCTTTTCATTTGATGGGTCAATACTAATCCATAGCTTATAATGGGTCAATGTCGCTCCTATTCTGATTGGTTGGTTTTTGCCAACCAATGAGAAGCTCTTCCAGAATTTGAATTACTGTATTTCCCGGCAATTTTCTATACCGCAATTCCTGATGTTGCGCCGGTGACGGCGACAAACGCGTTGTTAGGGATTTGATTGAAGTATGCTTTTAGAAGGTTTTAGCTCTTTTACAGAGAATGTTTTACACTTAATAAAAAATGATTTTTTGAATCATACTCCATGCCGCACGGAGCTGAGAGCTGAGATTTATTTCTTTAGCGATCTTATATATTTTTCCTTTAATTTTAAATGATCAACTTTTTCAATACATTTAATCGTTTTTAGACAACTTTGATTTTTCACTTTATTCATTGATTCATTTGAAAGACAACTATTTTTGCTATCTACTAACATGTTTAATGATTTTTTGCTGATTTCCAGCCTGTCTAGAATCGTAATACATGTTAGGCGCAGTCCTTTCTGCGCCTAAGTCCCGCACTGCGCCTCACACATTGTCGAGGCGCAGGGAACTTTTCACCACATGTATGAGCTCACCTCGCGCGATCTTCATAAATGTCGCCTTTAGTGCTTAATAGGTAAATAAACATATCTCGTGTTTGTATTGTAGGCGATCTCTCACATATGTATGCCACAAAACAGTTTAATATCCAGAAAATATCAAGCAGATTGTACTTGTAATTCAATTTATGAAAAGTATACATGTATTAAAGATTATTATACATTTATAATGTGTTGTTATATTCAACCGCACTTTACAGAAATTGTCATCATTAACATTGCTTTCTGTTCCCATTGGGACTCACAATCTAAATTCTATACTAAGATATCTGTATATGAGGAAACTCATGTACACACCCATGGAATATATAAACTCCATGAATGTTATCCTTGGTAGCATTTGAGACCAGGATACCAGTGCTGCAAGGGAACAGTGCTAACCACTGAGCCACCATGCTAGTACAAGGAATGAATCCTGTAAACAAAAAGAGTTATCAGGAATACTTAATGGGGTTGCCCAAAACTAGAATAACTTGGCTTCTTTTAGTATTGTGCCTCAAAATCAGGTTGATGTCAAATTCAACCTGGATCGAAGTTAGATGCCCCTAAATTGGGTTTATAAATAGAGTTAGGCTTTTTAGGATTTTTTTAGGTGTTAACTCACCTTTCAGCATCACTCTGGGTCCTGCACCTGTGATTTCGCTCCTGCTACAGCATTACTTCCGATGCGCTTGTCCGATATCATCTCAGGCTTCCCTAGTTTAACGCCAATGATTTTGGAAAAACGAAGCTACGTTGGAGGTGACATACGTTGTTATGTCCAATGTCACTTCTGCTTTCCACAACATAGGGGTAACCTAGAGAAACCTGAAGTGATGTCAGAAGTGACGCCAAAACAGGGGTAACAAGAGGTTTAAAGCGATGGCGAAAGGTAAGTTAGCCCCTAAAACTCCATAAAAGCCGTAACCAAGGTTAGGGTTATGGACGGTTGTGATTAGAGTGAAATATAGAATTAAAAATTGGGATGAAGTTAGAGAAAAAAAATCATTGTTTAAGAAATCTCAAAATATTTTACAAGTTCACTAGAACCAGTGTTAAACCGAAAAGAGCCCAATCCAAACTGGTTTCTTCAAAGAGCAGTGCCACATCTGTCCATACATTGTGTCATGCATTACAGCTAAGCTCAGTGATCAGCTTGGTTAGAATGAGACATCACTGTTGTAATACTGTTGTTAAGGATAATACCACTTATTAATTTAAGTTATCTAGAGCCTTTTTTTATTTGAGTTCCCCTTTAGGTATCCTAAATTATTGCAAGAAAATACTAGCCAAAACAGCTAACAATGCAGGATGGAACAATGTAAGCTTGTATTGCTGTTAGCATAATAATGGTATCCACTATCTGACTATTGTTATAGACATCATATACCACTGTGACATTTGCCATGAATTAGTTATGAAAATGACGATTTTCTATCATTGATAATCATGTGTTTTGTATTATGTTGACATTCAAGCACCAAGAACCCATTTTGATAATAATTGACTGCATGATTGACACTATTGATAAGATTTCTAATGTAACATAAAAAATGTATTATGTCTTATTGAACTCCGCACAGATTCTGTATGCATACATGACATACTGGGGAAATGTTTAATTAGGTTTACAAGACCACATTCAATACAAATCTTGCTCTATTAGTGAAAAGACTTGTTGTTTGCTTTGACAAACTAAGTTTTTTTTTTGTCAAACAATAAAATATGTTTCATTGACAGGGTTGCTTATTATTTTAAGCCTTCTGTCAGAGTTCAAGAAGCCAGTGAGTGACAGCTGAATCGTGCAGTATCTATCATGACTCTGAGCAATTGAAGATGTATCATTTCTCATCACTTACAGATGAAGTTCATTGCCTCGCTCACAAGAACGGCATAAAGATCAACCTTATGCCCCTTTCTAGCAAAGCTATTTCACACTAACTGCATTTGAGTTCAGGAATACATGAATGGGCAGCAGCTTTTTGTTGTGTTAACTGTCACACACATAGTTGAGGAAATACATGACAAGAGCATAGTAAATACAATGTATACTATTAACAATTGTTATATTTTAACCCCTAACCAACATTAGATGTACCTATATGTCCTGGCCGGGAAGGGGTTCCTGCAAATTGAGAAACTGATACGTCCCAGACATCTTGCGGGCTCACAAGCGGGGCCTGATTGATCGCAGCACGGAACCAGCTGTATGTTACAGCTGGCCCCATGCCGTGTTGCCTACGACCGGAGCTTACTTCGGTCATGGGTGGTTAACCCCTTAGCTGCCACGGTCAATTGCAATTGCAGCAATTATCTCAAAAAGATTAAAAAAATAAAGTACACATATTTGGTATCGCCGCCTGTGTGATGACCTAGCCTCTAAATCTGTCACTTTATTTACCCCACACAATGAACGGCGTAAAAAAAAACAGAATTGCATTTTTTGTTCATTCCGCAGCATATAAAATGGAATAAAAAGCGATCAAAAACTCATATAAATGCCAAAGTGGTACCAATGAAAGAGTCAGTTCATCCTGCAAAAAAAGCCCTCATACAGCTCTGTATAAGGAAAAATAAAAAAGTTAACAGAAGATAGTGATGCATAAATATTGTTTTACATAATAAAAACACTTTTTTTTTAAAGCACTCCAACATAAGAAAAACTATATTATTTGAGAATCACCGTAATTGTATCGACACACAGAGTAAAATTAACATGTCACTCATACTGCATGGTGAGCTGTTTAAAAATAAAAAAACACTACTAGGATTGCAGTATTTTCTGTACCCTGCCTTCCAAAAATGGACTTAAAAGTGATCAAAAAGTCTTGTCCCCCCAAAAAAATTATACTCGTAAAATTTCACCTCATCCTGCAAAAAATAAGCCCATACACAACTTTATACACAAAAAATAACTCGCTTCAATCGGGGAACCCGTGGAAAAATCGCTGGCTCCCAACTGATTAACATTGCAGCTGGAAGCCTTGTGAAGGCTTCCATCAACACCATGTTTTCTGTTTTACCCCATGCAGGAATTAGTAAAGCCGCCATCTTTATACACTCTAATGCATTGTATTACAAAAGTATAAAGCCCTCATATGTCTATGTAGGTGAAAAAAATAAAGTTATGGCTTTGGGAAGGCGAGGAGGGTAAAAACAAAGAGCCACGTTATTTTGACTGTGGTGGGTTAAGGGGTTAAAAAATGATACCAACCTAAAGTAGACATATGGCAGATGCTAGTTATAAACTATTTTGTGTAGAATAACTATCTGTCTTACATGCAAATTTTTTTAAAGTGGCAAATTTATCTAAATTTTCATGACATTTTGATATTTTTCACAAGTAAACAGGTTTGTGGATCAAAAATTTTTACTAACGAAAAGAACAATGTTCACAAAAAAACAATCTCGAATCACAGGATGGGTAAAATGTAAAACATTTTTTCCCCCATAAAGTACACAGTCAGATTTAAAAAAGGGGACCGCGGGAGAAAAAAACTGACTGGGGATAAGGGGTTAAAAATATTACATTAACGGAAATGTTTATTCATTCCATTAGCCTTCGGAACATTAACAATTGCAAAAAGGTTCTAAACTTGTGTTGCAATATAGGCCTTTCTTGTTATGTACTTTTACTTTTAGACTAAAAATTCAAAACCTTTTAAAAGGGTTTTCTCGCTACAAAAGAATCTGTAAATGTTTGGGGGAAAGTAAAAATAAACATTTTTTGCAATTTTTTTCATTACCTAAATCATTTATATAGCACATGAGCAAATCTGGAGTGGTAAGAGATACCCGCAGCAAGTTCGGGAAACGCCCCCTTTACTGGAGGGGCTGACTGATTTTAGTTCAACCCCCCTGGACGGGAAAACCCCCTCGTTTTGATAACGACTGATATTATTCACCTTTGGGGAACATCCCCCTGAATGGACCCCCCCTGTGCTGTGTTTGGCTGCCTGCCCCCTGTCTTACCCCCCTGACATGGAAAATGAAAGCCAAACTATCTGCCTCAGCTTTCTCTGATGGCTACTTGTTGTGTCTGTATAATAAAGGCTCTCTGAGCTCCTCTATGCTCATCTCTCAGTTCTATGTGAAGAATCTGGGCAATTATTGAGTCTCTAGCTGGTAAATTCACTCTTCCAACATAGCCTTATACACCTCCTGCCTGATAACAGAAGGGGGAGCAGAGTGCATTTCTCACATTTTTTTGATCATCTCAGGCTGTATGTATAACTGCTTACAGCAATACAGGTGTTTTGGTTACAAAGAGCTTGTGGAGGGAAGTGACAGCTCTGTATGTATGAGAACTGACCACTCCAGGAGGTCTGCAGAGCTGCAACATCCTCTCTCTTCCACTGCTCACACAAAATGATGATGTCACCAGTCTTCAGTGAGGGAAAACTTATTTACTGGGAGTAAAGACCTGCCCAGGGATTTGTAGCTGTAAGAGATAGAAACAAGTCAAGTCTGTGAAAGCTAGTGATAAGAAAACCCATTTAAGGGCTATAGATAGGTTTCAATAAAAACTGAAAAACCTATGCAAATAGTCTTGATTTAAAAATTGTACTATTTTGGGAATATAGCGCCTTCATAGACATATGTGTCTTCATGGTTATATCTTATATAATCTATAAACCATTCTATCGCTACATTCTAATAGATAATCTTTTCTTTGTATATTTGCAATAATATAGGGCAGAAGGAATAGAGAAGCTTATGACTGCAGTTGATCAAATGTTATAGGATTTGTTTGTAATCTGTAATCATAGACACAATTAGGTTTTCATTGGAACTGTGTAGATAAAACAGCAGAATTGTGTTTTATAAAGTTGATTTTTTTTTTTTTTATATCATCTATTTCAGTTCTCAATATATACTTAGCTGGCTATAAGAAGCCCTACTCTAATGCACCACTGCAGGTATATGGAGGAGGAAGAAGTAAAGCACATGACCTCTGTGGTACATCCTATGCACAACAATACCATAGAAGAAACTGCTGCCTGCTTTTACCAACCCTATGCATGGTGACATTGGCCTCAGCACCTCTATTAACTCATTGAACCAGAAAATCATCAAACTAAATGTCCAACATGACAAGCTTATTTTGAGTCCTGGGGCCTTAATGATAGAAGGTTTGAAATAATATAATAATATTAAAAATATTAATAATGTATAATAAGTAGAAATTTAGAGCACTAGAGCTGACGGTGAGCGCAACTGTACACTCAACCTACTTGGCATCACTCAAAAAGCCAATTTATCATGGTCCAAATAACAATGCTTCTGTCACAAATCATTCCCTTGTGACCTCACAGACTATGCTATATATTGCTGTGATCTTCATTGTTTGACCACTCCTAAGGAAGGTAATAATGGTCTTGAGTTTCCATCATTTGTAACACAGTCTGTCTAAACTCTTTAGAGATTGTTTTGTAACCTTTCCCAGCCTGGTGAGCATTAACAGCTTGTTTTCAGAGGTCCTCAGAAATCTCATTTTTTTGTGTCATGATACACTTCCACAAATGTACAGTATCTCACAAAAGTGAGTACACGTTTCACATTTTTGTAAATATTGTAGTATATCCTTTCATGGGACAACACTGAAGGTATTACATTTTGATAAAATATAAAGTAGTTATTGTAAAGGCTGTATAAGGGTATGTTCAAACAGCGTAATTGTGGCGCGCACAGTAGCGTCGCATTACGCTGTGTTTTTTGGGAGTCGCGCTGATCAGCGCGTATTCCCAAAGCACAGGGCCCGCCAGCCCCACTGCATTGCATTGTTCGCGGCGCGTAATCGCCGCGAACAATTGACATGTCACTTATCTCCCCTCGCGTCCAATTGTACGTGGTGGGGGATGACACATAATCCATGGCTCTCTATGAGAGCTATGGATTACTGTAATTGCGGTGTGCATTTCACCGCGTATAACGTGCAATTCGCTTCGAAATACATGGCAAAATGCGCCCCAAAATAAGCCGTGTGAACATACCCTTACAGTGTACATTTTTTATGCCCTCAAAATAACACAAAACATAGCCATCAATGTCAAAACCGCTGGCAACAAAAGTGAGTACATCTTTAAGTGAAAATGGACAAATTGTGCCCATATACAGATGTAGCAGAGTACAGCTTGACCGTGCTATCACGACTTTTCGTGTTATCTGCCCTGATTTGTAAACAAAGGCCATTGAAAAGTATTGAAACAGGTGAGATAACATTTTGTGCCATGATATCACGGTACAATATCTGTTCTGTTTAGTTCTGCTACATCTGTATACAGTGTCAATATATTGTGTGGCAACTATTATTTTCCAGCACTGCCTTAAGTTTCTTGGGCATGTTCACTAGAGCTTCACGTGTTGCAGCCACTAAAATCCTCTTCCACTTCTCCATGACGGCATCACAGAGCCGGTGCATGCTAGAGACCTTGTGCTCCTCCCCTTCCATTTGAGGATGCCACAGAAATGCTCAATAGGGTTTAGGTCTGCAGACATGCTTACCCTCATTTTCTTTAGCAAGGCAATGGTCATTTTGGAGGTGTGTTCGGGGTCATTATCATGTTGGAATACTGCCCTGCGGCCCAGTTTCCAATACATGTTGACATTTATGGTTTCCTCAATGAACTGTAGCTCCCCACAGCCAGCAGCCCTCATGCAGCCCCAAAACATGACAATCCCACCACCATGCTTGATTCTAGGCAAGACACACTTGTCTTTGTACTCTTCACCTGATGGCCACCACACACGCTTGACACTAACCAAACCAAAGACCATAGGACATAGTTCCAGTAATCCATTTTCTCAGTCTGCTTGTCTTCAGCAAACTGACCCTTTAACCTCTGCAACAAAGCTGGCAGCACTCAAACATCTATCTCTGGATATGATGCTGAGCATGTACACTCAAAATCTTTGGTTGGCCATGTCAAGGCCTGTTCTGAGGGGAACCTGTCTTGTTAAAACACTGCATGATCTTGGCCACTGTGCAGGTTTTTCAAACCCTCAGACAGTTCTTTGCCATGAGGTGGCATGTAGAACTTCCAGTGACCAGTATGAGAGAGTATGAGAGCGATGACACCAAATTTAACACACTTGCTCCCCATTCACACCTGAGACCTTGTAACACTAATGAGTTACCTGATCCCTTAGAGGCAAATTGGGCACACTTTGTCCATATTCACTAAGCGGTGTGTTCACTTTTGTTTCCAGTGGTTTAGACATTGATGGCTGTGTGTTGAATTATTTTGAGGGCACACAAATGTATTATACAATATTTCAAAAAATGTGAAGGATTATTGACTGCTGAGACATGGCATCACATTCTTCTTGAAGGGCACCCCTTGGGTCATTGAGATTCAGGAGAACAACGTTACGAGCTTCTACACAGTGACTCATCTGCTCCCACAGGTTTTCTAGGGGGTTCAGGTCTGGAGAAAGTGCAGACCAGTGTATTTAAAATACCCCAGTCTCCAACAGCCATTTCCTAATGATGTGATCTCAATGAGCTGGAGTATTATCTTCCATGAAGGTGAAATTAGCCCTATGTTGTTCATGCACAGGCAAAATTACTGGATTAATGATTTTATTCTAGTAGTAGAGGCTTGTCACTGTACCTTTCACAAAGTGTAGGGCAGTTCTGTATTGTCTAGACACATGTGCCCACACTGAAACACCACCACCACCACCACCACCAAAGGATCATCTGGTTTCAACAGTGGCTGATGCATAGTGCTCCCCTTGACATCTTCAGCATCGTTGGTGGACATCATTTTTGCTTGAAGTGAATTAACATTTCGTCGCTGAGCGGCACTGAGGACCACTAATCCCTCATTCAGCATAGATGCTCCTTGGCCCATGCAAAACAATGATGCCTGTGCCTGGTGGTGTGGTGGAGTGGACTCTTTTGTCCACTCAAAACTCACTTTCATTGCTGCAGCACACAAACAGTCCACAAACTGCACATTTTCCATACCTCTGCCACCCTTGGCTCAAAGGCCAACAATCATCCCTTTTTACAACTCTAATAAATGATCCCTTTTACCCCTGACATAGACCCTATGTCTATCTTTATATATGTATAAGTAGAGACACAGACAGGTTTTTCAGGTCCAAACATGGTTCCTTTCATGCAACTCATGCTTGTCTGAATGCTGACTAACACGGTGTAGTTTCCCTCAGTACGCTTTACTGTGATCAACTGGCTGTATAGGGGATAATGGATATCTTAATGCAAACACAAGTGCAGCCCACCTGAACAAACACTTTTTTTATATAGTTAATTTTTTCTGTTAATTTGTTATAGCTCATAACAAATTCTTAGGGCATAGAAACACAGTTATTATGATATATAAATAGAAACCTGTGATACGTTCAATTGGAGATCAAAACGTCCTCCTTAGTATCATCGAGCCTACGTCTACTATTAAACCTGTTTGTCCCGTTCCTCTCTGGGGATTATTTCTTGATGCTACTAAAGAGAACATCCCTTTCATTTCAGATAGTGCTCTGGAAAAATGAAAGGAACGCTATGGGCAACAAAGTGAATTTTAGACCTAGTCAGTTTTCATACATGTGGCCCTGAGTCTAACTGTTGAGGCAGAAGGAGAGAGCCCAATGTTGTCCCATTTGTGATATGTCCTACATTAAAGTTTTCAGTTCATTAGACTATTATTGGATCCTGGATATCTCCAGTGTGTTGCCTTTCAGACCAAACTCCTTGCCCTGTATAACAGACTCCACTTAGTCAGCTGATTTGTAAAAGCCAGCCAAACTTTGGCCAGGAACATGGGGAGAAGTCACGCCACACCATTATGGTCCTTGTAGCACTGAATCACATGACGACGTGAAGGAAAAATGGAAAATTTGACACAATTTGTCCATTTTCACTTAGAGGTGTACTCACTTTTGTTGCTAGCAGTTTAGACATTGATGGCTGTCTGTTGAGTTAATTTTTGCACACTAAGGGCGACATGTATGAACGGGCTTTACGCCTGTTTTCTGGCGTACACTGCGCCTCCCAGCCCGAATCCCGCTGTCGGACCCAGCTTCGCCATTTTTCGGCTGCGGTCCGCATGAAAGGGGCGGGCAGAGGGAGGGCAGGGGGCGCGGTGGGGCGCGGTGTTGGGCGTTCCGGGGCGGACGGGCACGCTCGTTTTATCCGAGGCATGTACCATCGCGGCACGCCAAATCGCGGCGCTCGGCAGCTCCGACAAGCAGACCTTGGTTTTTTTTTGTCTAAATCCTCCGGCGGCGGCGAAGTGAAGCAGGATCCGAACATGCGAGGAAGCGGATCGAAGATCGCGACAGAAGTCTCGGCGCTCGGCAGCTCCGACAAGCAGACTTGGTCGAAATGCTCCGGCGGAGGCGAAGTGAAGCAAGATCGGAACATGCGAGGAAGCAGATAGAAGATCGCGACAGAAAGGAATCCGAATATGTGGCTAACGTAAAAAATATATTAATTCCCTAAAATCATGTTTTTTTCTTTATTTTCGATGCACCCATACTATTGATCCTTGGCTAACGAAAATAAAGAAATAAACATGATTTTAGGGAATTAATCTTTTTTTTTCGTTAGCCACATATTAGGATTCCTTTTATATACACATCGTGACAACTTGTGTAGTGTTAAAATTTGTGATTTCGGCCATATACAGCTTGATTTCAGATTGCATTACAAAACCCATAGGAGCGTCGCTCGCTTTTTCCATTGGTCCAAATTAACGGCGGCCTCTTAAAAATTTAAGCCAATCACAGAGCGCGCTCAGAATGTCTTTTCCCCATAGAACTCTATGAGAAAGTAGCTCGCGCTCTGATTGGCTAAGCCGGACGAGCCCCCGCTGCTTCAACCAATCAGCTCGTTTCTGCCTTTTTACTTTATTTTGAACTGTCCCGCCTTTGAATATGATTGGTCCATTTTTCTCCATGGGATAGAAAGGGGACATTGTCGCTCCTTTTCCCTGATTGGTCAATTCTCCTCCATAGGTTATAATGGGACATTGTCGCTCCTATCTGATTGGCTGGTTTATGCCGACCAATGAGAAAAAGCTTAAAAAATTTTGGGAATTACTGCCCTTTCCCGGCAATTCTATCTATGGCAATTCCCTATGTAGCGCCGGTCTCGCGACGAATGCGTTGTTCGATTTTTTAAAACTGCTTTAATTTTTCAAGAATGTTCTGGTCTTTATCTGAGAATGTTTTACACCTGTAATAAAAATAATTTGGTGATTAATACTTCATGCCGGCGGCGCTGAGCGCGGAGATTTGAGTGCGTTTCATCTCTCCATAAGTATAATGGGAGAAGTAGCTCGCGCTCTAAAATTGGCTAGCTAGCCGAAACCCCGCTAGCTCAGCCAATCAGCTCTTTTCAGCATTTTTACTGTATTTTGAATTCTCCCGCCCTGGATTCTGATTGGTGTACACTTCCCCATAGGCTAGAATGGGACTTTGTCGCTCGTATTCTGATTGGTCTAAACTTCCCATAGGCTAAATGAGACTTTTGTCGCTCCTATTCTGATTGGCTGAGATAGCCAAGCCCCCGTTATCTCAGCCAATCAGCTCTTTTCAGCATTTTTACTGTATTTTGAATTATCCCGCCGGGGATTTTTGATTGGTCAATTCTTCCCCATAGCTTTTAATGGTTTCCTGTCGCTCCCGATTCTGATTGGCCGGTTTAAAGCCGACCAATGAAATAGGTTTCAGGATTTGAATTACTGTATTTCCCGGCAATTTCCAATATCATATTTCTTGATATTGTGCCGTTGTCGAGTTTGGAAAGTGATTTTATTTTTTAAGAAGTTTTATTTTGTTTCATTCAGCTCCTTTCTGACACTGTTTTTTCCGCCTTTATAAAGGCGATTTTTTCGGGAATCACACTCCTGCTGCACGGAGCGTAGCGCCGAGACTTCTGTCGCGATCTTCGATCCGCTTCCTCGCATGTTCGGATCCTGCTTCACTTCGCCTTTATAAAGGCGATTTTTGCTTCATACTCCGCACCGACATGTGGAATGATTTCTCCCCCGCTCCAGCCTTTTCGCATCGGAACAGATTTCTCGGCGGAGCCCCGCACGGCGCCTAAGTCCCGCACTGCACCTCACACACTGGCGAGGCGCGGCGGACTTTTACCCGCATGTATGAGTGCGCTACCTCGGACGGCGAAGCATAGGCGCAGCGCCGCACAGCGCCCATGTCCCCACACTTCGCCTAAAACACAGGCGAGGCGCGGCAGACTTTACATGATATGTATGAGCGCCGCCCGGCCGCGACATAAATCAGGCGCAGATTCCGCCGGAAAACTGGCGGAAAACAGAGCCTCGACCCGGCGGGATTCATACATGTGGCCCTAAATTTACACTGTTAGGCTATGTCTACACAGCACAGGTTTTCTGTCATATTTTGGTGGTTTTAATACTTAGAAACCGCTGTAAATTCAACGGTAAACAGTTCACATAAACTTCAATACAAAAAACAAACTGTAGTCTACACAGGTTGTTTATCTTCCGGTCGTTTTTGGGCACCGGCGGTATTAGAACATGTTTTCAAATCTGTGTCCAGCGGAAAATGTTCTATTGAAGTCTATGTAAACTGTTGGATGGTTTTTGGTATGGTTTTTACCATGGTTCTACTGAAAAACTGCCAAAGCTTTTAAACAAGGTCCCATTTATTTAAAAACCAGTGAAAACTGCCTGAAAAACTGCCCGAAAAAAACACCAATAACTTCAACAAAAAAACTGCTCGGAAACCCAGCTGACTTGGACAAAAAAATTATAAAATACTCAGGTTCAAAGTGGCTTTTAGGATTT
Source organism: Phyllomedusa bahiana (assembly GCA_025379985.1). NCBI lineage: Eukaryota > Metazoa > Chordata > Amphibia > Anura > Hylidae > Phyllomedusa > Phyllomedusa bahiana. The sequence continues at coordinate 10,411 of JAODAL010017891.1, read as the reverse complement.
GGTTTCCGATGAGTTTTTTGTCTTATGCAGTGTAGACCTAGCTTTATACAAGCCGTACACTGACTACTTTACATTGTATCAAAGTGTCATAATCTTCAGTGTAGTCCCATGAAAAGATATAATACAATATTTACAAAAAGGAGTAGTGTTGAGCGATTGCGTTGGCTATCGAGATCGATCGATAGTCGATAGTCGGCTGCTATCGATAAGGTTTTTCGATAGTGAGCGTCAATTATGAGCGATGACCATTAAAGTCTATGGGAGAGCAACAACACCTTCATTATTACACCCAAACAAGGCTGGAGAAGCTGAAATTAACATCCACAACAGTCCAAATGGAAGTGCTACATCTTAGGCAACACACTTAGGGTTATAAAAGTCCAAAAGAACCTTCAATTCACCTGTGGTGAATATAGAATTGCTGTTTTAAAAATTTACGTAGATGCTGAGTCAATGAACAATGCTGGTCGCAAAAGTCAAAAAACACGTAACTGTTATGTTTTTGGGATAATAAACGATATTTTTTGCACCTTTCAATTCACGGGGGGAATTTAGAATTGCTGTTTTTAAGATTTACGTAGATGCTGCGTCAATGAACAATGCTGGGTGTGCAAAAGTCAAAAAACACTAACTGTTATGTTTTGGTATAATAAAAAGATATTTTTTGCACCTTTCAATTCACCTGTGGTGAATATAGGGAAATTGCTGTTTTAAGATTTACGTAGATTCTGCGTCAATGAACAATTGTGTGTGCAAACTTCAAAAACACGTAACTGTTATGTTTTGATATAATAAACGGTATTTTTTGCACCTTTCAATTCACCTGTGGTGAATATAGAATTGCTTTTTTTAAGATTTACGTAGATGCGCGTAAATAAACCCAATGCTGGGATGCGCAAAAGCAAAAAAAACACGTAACTGTTAATGTTTTGGTTAAATAACGGAAATTTTTGCACCTTTCAATTCACCTGTGGTGAAAATAAGAATTGCTGTTTTAAATTTACGTAATGCGCGTCAATGAAACAATGCGGGTGCGCAAAAGAAAAAAAAACACGTAACTGTGATTTTTTTCGTACATACACGGTTTTTTTTTGGCAACAAAAAACCCTTTGGCTGACTACAAGATTGCGGGATTGAATTTAACTGCAAGGGAATATCAACAGCACAGGTGTAATGGGTAAAAAATTGAAAAAGAACATCTATCTGAAAAAGTATACTGATAATAAAAGTGGAGTTTTTGCAGCTAACAAAGAGACCTGCAGTTACTAAAAAATGATGTGTATCCAATATTAGTTCAGCCCGCCCAATATCCAGAAAAAATTTCAATAGCAAACTGTTAATAATAAAGATATTCCACCCACAATGTCTACACTAAGTCTTGGTGAACTTTTTCCATGTTCTTTATAGATAGAGCTTGTCTGTGTTCGCCCCGCGTGCCCCCACCCTCCCCGCCCCACCGCCGTGAAATTTACAGCGGTTTGATGCTGCTTTAAAAAAATTTTCTAGCTAACTACATAAAACTTCAAATCTCTAATGTAACTAAATTGGAAGGATCACAGCAAATAGAAAGGTTTCTCTGTGCAGAAATAGACTAATTTGCTGAGCGTTTGGCCACAGGCAGAGCGCGGGTCCAAATCCCTATGAGACGCTGAGAGACACTGAGGCTGAAACAGGAAACGCTGTTCTATGTAAAACGAGGTCATGTGATTTTTCCAGCCAATCGCAACCATACACATCCCAGTCATGACTTTCGGCACACACATCTCACCCTGCTCTTTTCTGTAATCTCATTTGCTGGCCGCCAAAATTACGGGAAGCGCCGAAAAAGGCGATCTTAATAGATGATGCACAGATTTTAACCTTAATTATCGCATGATCTGGAAATTTCGATCACCATAAAAACCTTGCCGATTTCAACTTTGTCGATAAAAATCGCTCAACACTAAAAAGGAGATACTGTATATGGTATAGATAGGTAGGTATACATGAATTTATGTGTGTGTGTTTCATGAGTGTGTCTCTCTTTGTGTGTCAGTTTCAGATAAGTCATAGTGGTATGTCAGATGTTCTCATATGTGTCTATCCATTTGCTTTAATCTCCAAAATTACTCAATAGAAGAGGCATTAGTCCTTGGTGTTACAAGCTGAAGGGTGTATGGACTAAAATAATAGGATCAGCAAAGCAGAGCCAATCCAAGCTACAGTGGCATAATGCTCAACTGTGTATTTCTGCTTCTTTTTTTTAGCAATTGGTGGCATCCCCAAACCCAGACCCACAAAAATTGAAATGTCTGTTGTGTCATTACGACATGTCAGATGTTTAATGAAATGATAGATACATTTAAAGTCTTGTAGAAAGTGATTTTTTTTTTTTTTTTTACTTTTATAAATAATTATAATGGAACACTATACGTGTAATGGGGTTAACAGCTGGCTCTGTGATAGAAAACAAAGGGTGATTATAAATAGTACATCTTCTGATTTGGTCACAGATACTAGTAGGGTACCAAAAAGGTCAGCATTTAGCCTTCTTTTTATGATGTCCATTAATGACCTTGTATAGGGTAAACACAGTAAAATGTCAGTATTTGCAGATGGTACCAAGCCCTGTAAACTTAACAACGAAGAGGGCAGAAATATTTTATGTTTTACAGAGTGATTTGGAAAACCTGGAGGATTAAGTAGAGAGATGGCAAATAAAGTTTAATGTGGACAAATGTTATGCACTTCGACCAAGGAAACAGCTTCTACAATAATGTATTAATTAGTAAAACACTTGGAATACTGCCCCTGAAAAAAGACTTGGGCATATTGGTTTACAGTAAACTGAAGAAAGCTGCTGCCAAGGTGAAATAAATCATAAAATGCATTAAAAAAGGCATAAATACTCATAACAAGGACATTTTACATCTGTAAGGTCTACTAATCAGACCACACATTGAATTTGATGTGTAATTTTGGGCACCAGTGTATAAGAACGACAAAGCTAATATACAGCATGTTCAGCGGAATACAACCAAAATAAGGGAATGCGTGGATTGTAATTAGTGATGAGAGATTGTGTCAACTATCATAATCGAGTCGATATCGGCAATTATCATGACGATATCCGATAGTCGAGAACAGATTATCGCAGAGGACCATTAAAGTTTATGGGAGAGGAACAACACCTTCATTCTTACACCCAAACAGGGTGGGGGAAGCTGGAATAACATCCACAACATAAACTGGATACGTGCTACATCTTGGGCAAGAAAATTAGCAACAAGAGTCACAGAACAAAAACTGACAGACTATTCACTATCCCTTCTATACCACAGCATGACCCTTAAATCTGCATGACCCACAAATAAAAAGTCCCCAGAAGGCATTTATTATTTGAACCATCATTTTACTTGAACTGGACATTGACTATTCCTGTCCTGTACCACAGCAGACCCTCAAACCTGCATGACCCACAGTTAAAAAGTGCCGGAAAAAGAGTCTTTGAACCACCATTTAAGTTGAACGGACAGTGACTACCCTGTCCTAGACCGCAGCATGACCCCAAAACCCCGCATAAACCCACATGACGAAAGATACCTTTTTGTGGCCGTGACTGGAGGACGAGGAGGTAAGACTCCTGGATGCCGGTTGCATTAACCACTGAAGAACAATTGGCGACACTGTTCGTTACGAAAATTCACAGGTACCGACCCAGCGATGACGGGCCTGACGGTCCTGCAACCCGAAGATCCGCTGGCTTGCGTGTTGTCCCCAAAAGCACTGGAAGGAGCACCTTCTTTCATACCTCTACCTCCATGTCCTACACCCCTCTTTGCTCGCTTACCACCTGCATTTCGCTCCATGTTCAGAAAGATATAAATTTAAAAAGGTATGGAAGAGTTTTCGGGACAGTCCTCTTATTGAAAGACAAATCACAGCTAATTCTTAAACCCTTTTCTAATTTCCAACAGCCAACTAAGATAAGAAACAAAATTTGTTTCTATCGAATACTTGTGAAAATGCGGTCTGGTGGAAGAACCGTAAGACAAAACAACAGTGTTCTTTCTTCAGTCCCAGGGATTTAAAAACTGCCCAGTAGGACTAGGAATTGATAGTTTTTCAACAAACTATCAACAAGTGCGCTAAAACTGCGCCAAACTGAGATTCCCCCGAGCACAATAAAACTATTCAAAATTACAAAAGGATAGAAATTGCATTTTTTTGCAGCAATGACAAACAAGAACAGTTACTGAAAAATTTTCTATCAAAATTGTTCGTACAAATTTGGGTATTTGAAAAAAACTGGGGCCGACCACGTGCAATACAGCTATTTAAAAGTTATACGGATAACAAGAAGTGGTTTTTGCACCAATGAAATACACCAACAGTTAATACAAGATTTATGTATACAAATTTAAGTACAAGGTGGCTATTTGAAAAAAACTGGGGCGCACCAAAGTGCAATACAGCTATTTAAAAGTTATACGGATAACAAAAGGTGGTTTTCGCACCAATGAAATACACCAACAGTTACTACAAAATTTCTTTATCCAAATTTAAGTACAAGGTGGCTCTTTGAAAAAAGATGGGTTGCACAAAATAAAAGGTACAATTTCACCTCAGGTGCGAGGTGTGCTGGCCAAAAAGTGGTAAAAAAAATGCCATTTCAATGCAGTCTCAAAGTAGAGTCTGGGCTGCACAATATACACTCTCCTTTCCAAAGCCTGTCTGTCCGTCCACCCCCCCACCCACACACACCCCACCGCGGCTGGACAGCGCTAGATGCTTCTTTAAAAGTCTCTGTCTAACAAAAAAAGAAAATGAAATTTTTCTAATCTACCTATATTCTAAGTTCACCCGCTAAAAGCATAAATTGTCCTGTATGAATAAAGATAAGAACTGTGTCTCTGAGCTGAACTGTATTGAGAGACACTCAGCACACTTCTTGCTCTATGGGTTTAAAAACTGAAAGACTGATGCTGAACAGGAAACGCTGTTCTATGCAAAACGAGGTCCAAGTTTATTTTTCCAGCCAATGACAACCATACACATCACAGTCATGACGTCGCACACCCAGCTCACCCTGCCTAGCCTAAGCGATTTGCTGGCCCCAAAATGACAGGAAGCGCCAAAAATGACGCAATAGTAATAGATTATCTGTCAGATTGTCACCTAAAATATTGCGTAATCGGAAATTTCCAATCAGCCTAAAAATCGTGCCAATTTCAACTTTGTTAATTATAATCGCTCATTCCAAATTGTAATGCTAAAATTGGTTGGTATTGGTCGGCTTACGAGCATTTTAATGACAGAGTACAAATACATGAAAACAAAATACAGGGAAATTCACTTGAAATAGGCCCCAAATATTTTGTTTTAACTCTCGACAGTATGAAGAAATTGGAATGCGCAATCAACAGCATTAGATGCAATACTAGAAGTTATCTCTCTTTGATGCCAGACAACCTATCCGAAAGTGTATTGGGGGAAATAGCAGCAGTCTTACATTGAAAGTGGTTGAACTGTTACTGTATTTTGAAGCTGAAATAAAATCATCACTTATGAAGCCTTGGCAATACAGAACTGCAGGTATGATACTCAGAAGATGATTTCTTACCAAGCGTTATTGTAAATTTAGAAATATACAACAGCAGTTTCCATTGTTTTGACCATTCATCCACTAAAGCTAAATCATTTTGCATTTTACAGACACCTTCAGGTTTACTAACTCTACTGCATACGTTTTAGCAAAGATGTAGACCAAAAGAAGATGTACAAGTCACTGATCAGACCACACATGGAATATTGTGTACGGTTTTGGGCACCAATGCTCAGGAAAGACGATGTAGAGCTTGAACATGTTCAAATGCGGGCAACAAAAATAGTAGAAGAGCTTGGTGGACTGCAATACCCAGAAAGCTTAGCAAGTTTAGGGTTATTTAGTTTAGAGGTAAGACAACTGTAAGAGCAGTGAGACTGTGGAACTCTCTGCCAGAGGAACTTGTCATGGTGAATTCACTGACAGAATTCAAAAAGGGTCTGGATGCATTTCTGGAGCGTAATAATATAACAAGTTATAGTGACTAGGATTCTGAAGAAGGGTCACTGATCCAGGGATTTATTCTGATTGCCAGATTGAAGTCGGGAAGGATTTTTTTTTCCCTTAAATGAGGACAATTGGCTTCTACCTCATGGAGGTTTTTTGCCTTCCTCTGGATCAACACTAAAGGACAATAGGCTGAACTGAATGGACGTCTGTCTTTTTTCTGCTTTACAGACTATGTGACGATGCAAGGCAAAACCCTGGGGTGGGTTCTGTAGCCTGTTCAGTGCTCCACATGGTTTTTTTTAAAGACTTTTATTACCCTTTTTTTTGTGAGTATGTGAATAAAAATTGCTGCTCGATTATCGAGAACAGTCTGCACCATATTTGTTTGTTAAAGATATTGGTTCTCATTTTCTATCACAGTCTAAAAGTTAGACAGCATAAACTTAGACAGGCGTTCTAAAAATGCACCAGATTTATCAAAGTGAAGATGCTTGTTGATAAATAGGTGCAACTTTAGAACTGTATTACTTTTAGACCATTTTTTTCTTGGCTTACTTTCTGTGTCACAATTTTGGGGCAATTTTGGTACAGATTTTGGGCCTCTTTCCCGCATGAACCCCATCCCCCTCTTCCCTGTGGTTTCAGGGACCCCCTTTCCCCGGGGAAGTTATATTTAAATTTTTGTCAAGCAGTGTGTAAAAAACGGTTTTTAAAACCCAAATTAAAAAATGTGTCTAGGACATGCGGGCTTCAAAATTTTGAAACCCATTTTTTGTTGCTTTTTTAACAAAATTTTTTTCGGGTGAAAACTAATTGAAAATTAAGGATTTTAACGGGAAGTCCCCCGGGTTTCAAAAAGGATTGGGACTGGAGGTTTGTTCAAAAGTTAAAATTTGTTTGTAAGTCGGAACAGGTATATTATTAAATTTTAAATTCCAGCAAAAAAAAGTTTTTTGGTTTTTTGGGATATTACGGGGAACATTTTTTAAACATTTGTTTTGCTGTCTGTGCCATTTTTTAGAAGATTTCACCTAACTTTTTGTATTCATTTTCAATTTGGGGCATGGGCACTGGTTATTATGGGGCGTGACTCAGTTTTAAAAATGCAGCCATGCCCCATACGCCCCTTTTTGCCGTTAAAGTAAACTTTTAAGGGGACTGTTTATTAAAAAGGGTCCCGGGGGAAGGGGAAATTTTTTTTTTTTAAAAAGTCGGGATTTTTTTTCCTTTATTTTAAAAATTTTTAAATTAAGAAAAATACTTAAACCCAAAATGTTTTTTAAAAATTTTTTGTTGTTTAATGAAAAACCCCTGGGGGAAATTTTTATTTGAAAAGATCTTTTGGGGGTTTTTAAAAATTTTTTGGGTGAACAAAAAAGGGGGAACGAAAGTTTTTCCTTCCTTGCCTAAACCCCTTAAGCCCTTTCCCATTGTTTTATTTGTATTGCAGTATTCACATACACATATACTTCATCTTAATCCTAGATTTTCTGTATTTCAGTGTATTCTTTCATTCTCTCAGCAGAGGCCAAAAGATTGCTCTTTTGGCCTTTGTCAGGATGGTATAAATCAAGGATAGAATACCGTATTTTAGTGCCCCAGGCAAACAGGGTAAATGGGGCCATTACACCCATTCACGCCCACCCCAGAAAATTCAGATGCCCTGCCCTGATCTTTTTTTTTTTTTTTGGAAATTTCATTTTTATGGAGTTCACTGTGTAGTATAAGTGACATGCAATCTTTATTTTGCAGATCAGTACAATTCCTAGGATTTTTTTAATTGCTTCGTATTGCCATTTTCTGAGATCAATTACTTTTGTATGTTTTCATCTATGGCCCAACGTAGGCTTTTCTTTTGACAAAAAGGGGTATTTTTTTTCTGCACCCCTTTTTTGGGCGATTTTACTTTTTTTTTCACTTTTTATTCCAATTTTTTGACTGGTGCAGCAACCAAAAGAAAGAAAAAAGCAATGCTATTGTTGGGTGATGGTATTTTTCATGGTATTCACCACGCGTGATAAATAAAGTTACATAATAGATCAGACTTTTATGGATGTAGCAAAACTAGTAATATTTATTTATTTTTTAATTTTTTTTCTTGTCAAATAAAACTTCTTTATTTTCACTTGTGTTTAAGTTCACCTAGGGAGCACGATCACTTTTTAAAGCTATTTTTAATACTCTATCTGCAAAGAAAATAACCATTTCGCTCTCCTACAAACCCTGCATTTTAACAGGGTACAATTGGGAAAGTAAGGGTATGTTCACCGCTTAATTGCGGGGCTAATTTGCCCCCAATTTCGCCCGGGGACGGGGGGAGGGGGGGAGCGGGGAATGAGGGGGGCCCCGGGACTTCGCCGCCCATTGATTGAAATTTCCAGCGGGGCGTATACGCCCCTAGTAATTTCCCTGTCAATTATCTCCCCGCCCGAAACGCCGGGCGGGGAGAGGAACAATCCATATTTTTTCCCAGAAACGGAATTACCGTAATGAATGGGCCGTTTTCGGCCCTAATTGGCGCACTTCGGCGCGTAATTACGGACCGAAATACGGCCCATTTTAAGCCGTGTGAACATGCCTTAAGGTGGCAAGCCTTGGGGCTTCACTTGTCTCCTGGCTGCCATGATTACTGTTCAGCAACCCATAAGGGTGCCTGGATGCCACGATTGCATTAGCCATAGCATTTAAGTAGACAAAGGATTAGGATTGCAATTACCTGTAACTAACAACCAGGACCTGCCATATATGAGGAGGGCTCAGCAAGTGAGCCCCCTTCCAGTCCCCCTTAGTCAACCAATTGTCCTGGCCCTGATATGTATCACCATACCTCTCATCAACTTTATAGGAAAACAAAGCAGATTTCTCTTTCTTGTGTTTATATGTGTGCAGTGTATATGATATGTTTCTGGCAGAAGTAAAGATGGTCAGGTAATTTATGAAAAATCTTCAATTATTCTGTGAAAACAGTAATTGATTTGATTTGCAATGCAGGGTGTTGCTGTGAATTTAACAACACTTGCTTGACATGTTGTACATTAATTGGCTTGATTATCAATTCTTGATTCAGGAGCCTTGCTTTTCATTCCATTTACATCTATAAACAGCTTATTTTTGAATTATTGGATAGATATATTTGAAACACATGATAGAATTTATTATCTACAATTTAATCAATCCTTAACAAGACATTTAAATAGAAGATGCTTTGAAATAAATCAATGATTTGCAAAAAGAAAGCTTAAAAAATGATGCTCCCCAATTCATTCTATTTGTATATGTCTATGACTTTTGGAACCTGACAACACACATGAAGCAAATGTATTTTCTCCTGTTATTGCACCACAGATGTACCAAGCATAAGATTCAATTACTGATGCAACAAAGAATAGTGGAGTAAATTTAGCCGTATGGTAACGGTTAAAGTTATAGGCCACATTCACAAGCTGGTAAGAAAGCTTTGCACACATATGAGCCTTAAGGGTAAACACAGCGTATTTTAGATACGTGCTGCTGACCACTCTGACCCTGACCCCAGCAATGTCTCAGCCTCCAGCAGCTGAAAAGCCCCTGCAGAATATATCAGTTGAGGACTACATCCCCACTCAAAATAATTCAACGATGACTACTTTCGCCCAAGACAAAACTGAAGCAACAAAGGGGAAAAAAGAAAATAGTCTCAAACAAAAGACTGGTCAAAGTGACCACTTTTGCAGTATGAAAAGTACAACACTATAAAAAAACAAATTATGCATAAGCTCAAAGAGCCTAACCGTGTAACTTTTCTGAAACTTGAATACTTCAAACAGCATTTTTTTTGTTAAATTGCTTTGTTAATTTTGTGCATGTGTTTTTTTTTACCATTCATAAAATTTTTAAACAAGGAAGGGGGAAAGAATAAGACTGAAAAGAAGAAAAACTTTTAAATTGGAAATATTGAACTTATTATGGAGCTTAAAATTTTTGTAAAAGAAAAGTAATTCTAGAAGGGAACAGAACAGAAAAAGGCTATTTTTCAAAAATTTCCTAGTTTTTGTACTTTACCATTTTGTCAAACCCATTCTTATTGGGTTAGAGATGGGCGAATTATTTCAACGAAGTGGAATTTGTTTAAATTTTAGGAAAAAATTTTGGGTTTGGACCCAAATCGAACTTTGGGGGACTTCGGTGAACGAAGGTGCTTTTATTGATAAAATGGGTGCGAGCACATGGGGCTACATGGGGGAAAGCACTCTGGGGGGAAGAAGGGCATACCGCATGCTTGCAAAAAGCCAACAGAGACCGGCGGGATTTTGTACTCACCCCGCACATATAAGACCGTGCGCGCCGCTGGGGGCCACACCCCTCCGTACTGATAGGGAAAGGGGCTCCCGGGGGCCC